>PJEM01009395.1:5906-72112 GCA_004023845.1 Helogale parvula
GGGGGGGGGGGGGGGGGGGGGGGGGGGGGCATGGAGCAAGCCGTCCATGGCCACGCTCAGCCACGATTTTTATGTCTATAAAACATCTCACTGCTTCAGAACCAGAGAGGCCAACGTCCAGGCCGCACAGGGACTGATCGCAGCCAATATTTTTTGAGCACTTACTACGTACTTGGACTTGGAGTGTTTTGTAGCTATCATCTCATTTAATTAACTTGGACGACAGTCTTCATGCTCCCCCACCCCCCCACACAACTCTTCGTCCCAGCGGCCAGAGCAGTGGTTTAAAAATACAACGGGGGCGCCTGGGTGGCTCAGTCAGTTAGGGATCCGGGCAGAGGGAGGAGGGGCCGCGGAGCCTCCAGACAGAGAAGTAGGTGAGTGTGGACCACAGAGGGGCGAGGGGACAGTGGGAGAGACATGGGATGGCCCGGGGGACACAGCCAGCGTGCAGCAGGGGGAGGAGGGTACTCGGCAGGAGAGCAATGTCATCGATTTCAGGTTTAAAGATAATTTTGTTGCACTGATGTCTTTACAGACAAAGCGACTGTCTGGGGTTCACTGTTTTTATTTTTAAGTAACGAACACGAGGCTCAAACTCACGACCTGAGATTAAGAGTCGCATGCTTCACCCCCCGAGCCAGCCAGGCGCCCTGGGATTTGCTTTAAACACTTCAGCGGGAGACAAGGTGCTGGGGGCAAAGGCTCCGGGAGACGGCGTGTCGGTGGGCGGAATACGGTCGGTGGTGCGCGGTCCGCTCCCACTGCCTCTCTGTGCACGTCTGGAAACTTCCGCGATGGCAAGCCGAAAGCAGAAGAGAAAGGAAGGGAGAAGTAGAGTCGCCGTTGAGATCTCTTAAGTAAATGCGGGGTCTGGTTGCGACACCACCCGGAGGGCAGGCGGGGGGCGGCGCCCGAGGGCCCGGGGTCCCCCCCCCCAAGCGAGGGCGCCGTCTGGACAGGGGGTGAGTGTGCTTAGAGGGGGAGGCACAGGTGCAGGTGCGTTAGTGTGTGGGAAGGTGAGTCCACAGGACCTGCACTGCTCCTTCCCACGGTGCTCACGCGGTCACGCGGAGCAGAGCCACGTGGGCTCAAGGGACTGGGATGGGGGGTGTCCTTTCCAGGAAATGGGGAGCAGGGCACCCCCCATCCTCAGCACGCTGCACATGAGTTCACTTAACCCCTGCTACAACCCTATGAGACAGAACTACCATTCCCATCATTACCCTCACACCACAGAGGGGAAACTGAGGCCGGGGATTGTGAACCTGCCCCCGGTCACACAGCAGCAGGAGCAGCACTGAGACCCGCCCCGTGTCCCTGCTTCTGGCTCCACTGCCTCCTGCTGGGAGACGTGGGGAGGCGGGCAGGGGTCCTGAGATGTCTGGCGGTGTCAGGAGGATGGGCCGGAGTCCATGGGCCAGGAAGGCCCCACGGAAGGACACATGGGAGCCGTCAGCAGGGGCTCCTGCTGGTGTTAGAAGCTGGGAGCCCAGAGCAGGGGGTCTGAGGGGAGAGCAGGGGTGACCTCTTCCACCAGAAGAGCGAGGCGTCCTGGAATCGGAGAGCCGCGGCTGAGGGCTGGGTGGGAAGGGACCGAGGAGTGGCTGCCTATTCAGGCTGGTGGCCTCGGTGAGGCGGCCTCACCAGGTCCATGGGGAGGGTGAGGAAGGAAGGCGGGCTGGCAAGGAGGCAGTGACCTCGGGCGACAATTTAAGAGAGGTTTTGCCAGGCACGGGGGTGGGAGAGGGACAGGGCAGCAGGCCGAGGGCACAGCGGACCAAGGAGGGTATTTTCCAAGCTCGGTGTAGTTAACACCGCAGTGTTGAGTTCGTTTCAGGCGTAGAATCTAGTGATTCAGCAACTCCCTACGTCACTCGGTACTCATCGTGAGAAGTGTGCTCTCAATCCCCAAGAATTTGTTTTAATGTTTATTGTTGAGAAAGACAGAGAGTGAGCAGGGGAGGGACAGAGAGGGAGAAGCAGGCTCCGTGCTGTCAGCACAGAGCTGGACGCGGGGCTCAAACTCTCAACCCTGAGATCATGGCCTGAGCTGAAATTGAGTCGGACGCTTGACAGACGGAGCTACTCAGGTGCCCAAGAGGGACTGTTCTGAGACAGAGATCCTAGGGCACCAAACAGTGCTCACTGCCTCCCTGCACAGTAGGAACCACAATCGTGCCTATTTCCAGAAGGGAAAACTGAGGACGGGAGGTGAGGTGGCTTGCCCAAGGCCACACATGTAAGGGCTGAGCCAGGCCCTAGGTCTCACCCGTCGGGCTCCAAGTCCCCCACTCCCACCGCCAAACTGACTCAGACTGACTCGGACACCCAGTTGGCTTACTTGGGACCGGGACACCAGGCTGGCATTCTCAGTGAGTACGCGCACGGCGACCCATGAGCAGGGCTCGGTTCCACCTTGCTGAGTGCAGAGCGTGACAGTGTGACAGGGCGCTGCCCGAGGGGCATCCAGGCAAGCAGGGAGGAGGCACGAGGGGACTCCCAGGGGAGGAGCCAGGACCCTCCGGAGCGGCGCCCCCCACCCCTCTCCGATTCTTCTTCTCCGCACGTCTCCATTCTCCTCCCAGCAGAGCCCCTGCCTCGTAAGAGGGGTCCGTGCTCTCTGAGGGGCTCTGACTGGTCACCTGGGCACCACACCAGCCCATCCAAGCTGCGGTGTCCCACTCCCAGGGCCTCCTATTGTCCGAGCCGCTGTGGCCCGGAGGCGGTGCCGAGGGCGCTGTGGGTGCAGCCCAGATGTTAAGTCAGTACTTTCAGGACTTCATACATGTCATCTCACTGCCTTCTGGACTCCATAGTTTCTGAGGAGAAACCAGGCAGCCATCTTTTTGAGGATTCCTTGTATGTGATAAATTGCTGCACCCTTGCTGCTTTCAAAATTCTCTGTCCTGAGACTTTGATAATTTCACTATAACGCGTCTCAGTGTGGGTCTCTTTGAGTTTATCCTGCTTGGGATTTGTTAAGCCTCTTAGATATGTATATCCGTGTCTTCTTCAGATTGATGACATTTTCAGCCATTATATCTTCAAGTACTTTTCTGCTCCTTCCTCTCTCTCTTCTCCTCAGACTCCTATAATGCATGTACTCATGTGCTTAGTAGCATCCTACAGGTCCTGGAGGTTCTGCTCATTTTTCTTCTTCTTTTCTTTTTTAATTTTTAATGTTTATTTATTTTTAAGAGAGAGAGAGACAAGCAGGAAAGGGACATCGAGAGAGAGAGGGAGACACAGAATCCAAAGAAGGCTCCAGGCTCTGAGCTGTCAGCACAGAGCCTGACATGGGGCTCGAACTCACGAACTATAAGACCATGGCCTGAGCCGAAGTCCAACGCTTAACCGATTGAGCCACCCAGGTGCCCTCGTTCTGCTCATTTTTATTCATTCTTTTTCCTTTCTGCCTATCAGCCTGCATAGTTTCAATTGTCTTATCTTTACATTCATTTATCCTTTTCTTTTTTCTTATAAAATTTTTTTAATGTCTTTATTTTATTTTGAGAGACAGAGCATGAGCATGAGTAAAGGAGGGGCACAGAGAGAGAGGGAGACACAAAATCTGAAGCAGCTCCAGGCTCTGAGCTGTCAGCACAGAGCCCGATGTGGGGCTCGAACTCACAAGCTGTGAGATCATGACTTGAGCTGAAGTCGGACACTTAACCGACTGAGCCCCCCAGGTGCCCCTCATTGAGCATTTTTAGGAAGAATCGATTTCATGTCCTTGACTAGCAACGCCAATGTCTAGCCTTCCTCAGGGACATCTCCTGTCAAAATGTTTTTCCTGTGAATGGGCCATGTTTTCCTGTTTTTTCGTATGCTTTCTAATTTTAGTTGAGAGCTGGATGTCGTGACTACAATAATGAAATAACTCTGTAAATCTGATGCTCCCACTCCTCAGGGTTGCTGGAATTTGTGACTTTTCCAAACTGTTCTTGCAAACTGTGTGTTCCTTATTGTGCGTGGTCAGGAAGTTTCTGTTCCATTAGGTCTGTGGTCAGCCAGTGACTGACAAAGATTTTTTTAAGAATCTTTAATTTTTAATTTTGTCTCTTTAAATCTCCCCATAGATCCTGCCAGGGAATCTTAGCCTCTACAGCTGAGAGGTCTGAAACCAAGGCAGACATCTGCGCTCACCCCCAAAACACTGCCATACCAACTCAAAGTACAGCCCCAAGTATGCGAAGAGTGAAGACGGTACCAACCACCCTGGCCCAAGCCAGCCACTCGAGCAGCAGGGGACCCCCCACCCCCCGGCCGTGGCAGGCCCGAGGAACTGGGGGGGGTCGACGGTTCCCGCACGCATCTCTCTGACCGAAGAATAGCAGCTTCTCTCTTCTGCACGCGTTCCTCCGATGGTTACGAGTCCGACGGGGTTTCAGAGTTCCCAAATGGTTGGTTCCACTCTTTCCTGCTCTGTCAGGGCTTCAGCGGAAGGATCTCCTGGGGCTGCCCACGCTGCCGTTTTGTGTGACACCGCAATCATACGTGATATAATCACTTGTCTGCAAGCACAGGCATCTTGTCACCTTTGCTGCATTGTACTGGTTACGAGAACCAAGTCACGGGTCCTTCCCACACCCAGGGGAGGGGAGGACACAAGGTCATGAATATCGGGAAGCTGGGACCATCGAGGCCACCTTATTCTGTCCTCCATGCTGCTTAGGTATTACAAACAAATGTATATGGATGTGAAAGAATGGGGAAAGTTCTGGAAAAAGATGGACTGGATTCTTTTTTTTTTTTTTAAAGTTTACATTTATCACCTACAAATTCCATTTCTTTTTTTTTTTAATTTTTTTAATGTTTTATTTATTTTTGATACAGAGAGAGACAGAGCATCAGAGGGGGAGGGGCAGAGAGAGAGGGAGACACATAACCGGAAGCAGGCTCCAGGCTCTGAGCGAGCTGTCAGCACAGAGCCTGATGCAGGGCTCGAACCCAGGAACGTGAGATCTGACCTGAGCCGAAGTCGGAGGCTTAACCGACTGAGCCACCCAGGCGCCCCTGGATTCTTAATAGAAGGCAAAGGACAAGGATTGTTTGCAGAGCATGGGGAAAAATAAAGAAGTAAATTTTCACTTTTTTGGAAGAAAATGCATTTAAATATGAACCAAAAAATGGCTCAAGAATTGTAAACATTGGGGTGCCTAGGTAGCTCAGTCGATTAAGCATTGAACTGTTGACTTTGCCTACGTCACGATGTCACGGTTCATGAGTTCAAGCCCTGTGTGACGCTCTGTACGGTTGGGATTCTCTCTCCCTCTCTGCCCCTCCCCAACTGGTGTGCTCACACATGTTCTCTCTCCCAAAATAAATAAACTTAAAAAAAAGAATTGTAAACACCTTCAGAGGGGAAATAAATATTAATATTTGAGCTGAGTCTGGAGTTCTTCAGGAGGAAGGACACGTCTATTCATTTAAGAATTTCCAGGGGCACCTGGGTGGCTCAGTCGGTTGAGCGTCTGACTTCAGCTTACGTCTATGATCTCACAGTCCATGAGTTCGAGCCCTGTGTCAGGCTCCATGATGACAGCTCAGAGCCTGGAGCCTGCTTCGGATTGTGTCTCCCTCTCTCTCTGCCCCTCCCCCCCGCTCACGCGCACGCGCGCGCTCTCTCTCTCAAAAATAAATTCTTTTAAAAAAAAAGAATTTCCACTGATTCCCTTCACCCCAAGTATTTGCAGAAATCAGTCTAAGAATACAAACAGAAGCCCTGAAAACATGTGCTAAATACTCAGACATTAGAAGTCTTTCAGTTTTCACCTTCTTTCTCTTCCCATTCTGAGCAATGCAGCCCGAAAGTCATTAGGTTGGGCAGAACTATAGAAGGTTGTTTGTGTACGTGGAGACAAAGTTTGATATCCTAGAGCAAAGTGAGGATGCAGGGCCAGGACTACGGACGGTGAGGAGAATGTGGAACTCACCCTGGGGAACCTTCCATGGGGTGTTCAAAGACTCAGATAAATCACTTTTTAAAAAATTTTTTACTGTTTTTATTCATTTTTGAGAGAGAGAAGGAGACGGCGCGAGCAGGAGAGGGTCAGAGAGACAAGGAAACACAATCTGAAGACAGGCTTCAGGCTCTGAGCTAGCTGTCAGCACAGGGCCCGACGCGGGGCTCAAACCCACGAACCGCGAGATCATGACCTGAGCTAAAGTCAGATGCTTAACCGACTGAGCCACCCAGGCGCCCCAAGATAAATCACATTTTAATGTATTATTTTAAAAAGTCAAAATAAATGCAAAAAAATCCATAATAAGCAAAATATCAAAATATTATAATAACAACCCATATAATCCATAATAAGAAAAATTCAAAAAATCAAAATATTAAACTAAGGATCAGTATTAGTGAATTTTGCTCTTTTTTTCTTTAAAAAATTTTTTTTAATGTTTATTTATTTTTGAGAGAGAGAGAGACAGAGACAGAGTGTGAGCAGGGGAGGGGCAGAGAGAGCAGGAGACACAGAATCCGAAGCAGGCTCCAGGCTCTGAGCTGTCAGCACAGAGCCCAACGCGGGGCTCAAACTCTCAAACTGTGAGATCATGACCTGAGCTGAAATCAAGAGTCAGACACTTAACCCACTGAGCCACGCAGGCACTGCCCCTCCCCCCGGAGTTTTTTCTTGTACCTCAAGCTCCAGGGTGACTCAGCCCAGCAGGAGGACTTCTAGAGGGCATTCGTGTGAGTGACACTGTGGGCGTCAGAATCGGAGCAGAGTCTCTGAGGTGTCCACACGGCGACAGCTCAGCTCAGCACAGGTCCCAGAGCTTGAGTGACGGGGGAGCGTCCAGACAGGAGGCATCTTGGGACAGAGTAGTGGCGTCGGGCCCCTGAAAGGTGAGGAGAGTGTGCACGGAGGTGGGAAGACCAGTGCGGATTCCTAGAGCCCAGGGGGGCCGAGAAGGGCCTCTGAGCGGCACAGGTTGGCATGTGTGGACGGTGAGGGGCACTGGTGCTGGGGACCGCCCGTGGCAGAGTCGGTCACGTAGAAAGGAATGGATGAGCGTCTGACTTCAGCTCAGGTCATGATCTCACGGACCGAGAGTTCGAGCCCCGAGTCAGGCTCTGTGCTGACAGCTCGGAGCCTGCAATCTTCTTCTATTTCTGTGTCCCTCTCTCGCTCGGCCCCTCCCTTGCTCATGCTCTGCCTCTGTCTCTCTCTCTCTCTCTCTCTCAAGAATAAATAAAACATTAAAATTTTTTTTAACGATTACATTTTTTTTTAATTTTTTAATTTTTCATTTTTGAGAGACAGAGAGAGACAGCGTGAGCAGGGGAGGGTCAGAGAGAGAGGGAGACACAGAATCCGAAGCAGGCTCCAGGCTCTGAGCTAGCCGTCAGCACAGATCCTGACACGGGGCTCGAACCCATGAACTGAACTGTGAGATCATGACCTGAGCCGAAGCCGGACGCTTAACCGACTGAGCCACTCAGGCACCCCTTAAAAATATTTTTTAATTTAAAAAAGGGAAAACTAGAATAAAACCTATGGTGTTGGATGGGAATTGGAAACATCGGTATGATCTCACTATTTTTTAAAATTTTTTAATTCTTTTCTATTCTTATTCTTTGTTTATTTTGAGAGTGACAGAGAGCATATATATATATATATATAGAGAGAGAGAGAGAGAGAGAGAGAGAGAGAGAGAGAGAATCCCAAGCAGGCTCCGTGCTGTCAGCATAGAGCCCAATGGGGGGCGAGACCCCATGACTCCGGGATCATGACCTGAGCTGAAATCCCGAGTCAGACTCCACTGACTCAGCCCCCCAGGCGACCCCACAGTTTTCAATAAACTTCTAATTTATCCATCTCATCCTTTGTGCTAAATTATATCACACAGCTCACTTTTATACATCCTATCAATTATCCGTTGTTACTATTTTTGCCTTAGATAGTTATACTTTAGCGAGATCAGAAAACATGCTTAAGCCTTTTAGTATTTACCTTCAATTTCACTGTTCCCAGAGTTCATGGCTGTGTGTCGGCCAAAGGCATGTTTCTTCTCCAATCAAATTCCTTCTCGAGGAACTTCCTTTCCAGGTTTTATAGCACAGGCCTGCTAGCAATGAATCCGCTCAGATTTTAGGTTTTTCCTTAGAAGTGTTTATTTCACCCTGATTTAAACAAGATATTCTCCCTGTACAGAGAATTCTGGATTGACAGATTTTTTTTTAGCATTTTGAAGACGTCAGCTTGCCTGTTTTCTGATGAGAACGTGGCTGTCAGTCTTATCTACGCTGTTTTATGGCCAACGTCCTTTCCCCCTATAGATGTGCTCACTATTTTCTCTTTCTATTGGCTTGTCAGCAGTTTGAGTATGATGTGTGTGTGTGTGTGTGTGTGTGCGTGTGTGTGTGTGTGTGTGCGTGTGTGTGTGTGTGCACGCGCTGCTTAGAGTTCTCTGAGATTCTTGGATCTACAGTTCATTACCTTTCATTGTTTTTGTAAAATTCTTAGAGACATTCTTTAAATAATTGTTCTGCTCTCTTCTTTCTCTTTTTGGGACTCTGATAACATATTTAAGACTTTGTGATATTATCCCACAGCTTTTTGTTTTGTTTTGTTTTTTAACTTTTTTAATGTTTATTTTTGAGAGGGGAGGGGCATGGGCAGGGCAGAGAGAGAGGGAGACACAGAATCTGAAGCAGCCTCTAGGCTCTGAGCCGTCAGCCCAGAGCCCGACATGGGACTCAAACCCACGAACCGCGAGATCATGACCTGAGCTGAATGTGGACACTCAACCGGCTGAGCCCCCCAGGAGCCCCTACCCCCCAGCTTTTTGATGCTCTATTCAGTTTTTCCCCACTCTTTTTTCAGTTTGTATTTTACTTTGGGCAATTTCTACTGACATACATTCAAGTTTACTGATTCGTTCGTTGGCCATAACAAGTCTTCTGATGAACCTACTGGAGGAACCTTCAGAACTGACGCTTGTCAAAAACTTGGTGTGTCTCCATTTGATTCTGTCATTTGGTTTCCACCCTTCTGCTGGAGTAATATCGCTTCTTTAACTAGTCTGTTGATGTGTGTATACATGCTTCATTCCTTCTTATTGATCAGCACCGTTACATTGAATGGACATACCACAACTTCTTTGTTCCTTCATCGGTTGGTGAACACTGGGTTGTTCCCAGTTTGAGCTATTAAGCTCTATCAATATTTGTGAACAGGTCTTTTTGTGGGTATTTGCTTTTGTTCCTCTAAGGTAAACAGCTAGGAATGGAGTGACTGGATTGTATGGTTGGTGTCTTTAACTTTAAAAACCATTTTTAATGCTTTATTTTTGAGACAGCGCAAGCGGGGGAGGGGCAGAGAGAGGGGGAGAGAGGATCTGAATCCAGTTCTGCGCTGACAGCAGCAAGCCCGGTGTGAGGCTTGAACTCACAAACCCTGAGATCATGACCTGAACTGAAGTCAGATGCTCAACCAACTGAGCCACCCAGGCGCCCCTTCTCCTATTTTTTCCCTGGAAGTTTTATTTCTTACTCTTAGGTCTCTGATCTATTTTGAGTTAACTTTTGTACATGTTGAGAAGCATGGATTGAAAGTTGGTCTCCCGTGGAGGCATGCAGTTGCTCAAACTCCATTTATTGAAAAGACTTCCTTTCCTCACTGATTTGCTTTTGTGTTTTTCTCCAAAATTGGTTGCACATATATTTATGGATTTCTGAATCTCTGTTCTGTCCTATTGCTTTATTTATTTGTCTTTATGTTAACATCACACTGTTCTGTTACTGAGGCTCATATTAAGTCTTGAAATCAGGTAATGTTGTTCTTTACGAAAGCTGTTTTGGCCATTCTAGGTCTTTGAATTGCCATGTGAATTTTAGAATCATGTTGCCAATTTTTTTACAAAATAGTCCACTGAGGGGCGCCTGGTTAGCTGATTCAGTAGAACATATGACTCTTGCTCTCGAGGTTATGAGTTTAAGCCACTTGTTGGGTGTGGAGCCTACTTTAAAAAATAAAGAGGGGCGCCTGGGTGGCTCAGTTGGTTCAGCTTCCAACTTGGGCTCAGGTCATGATCTTGCCATTCAGAGTTCGAGCCCCACATCAGGGCAGCCTCAGAGCCTGGAGCCTGCTTCAGATTCTGTCTCCCTCTCTGCCGTTCCCCCACTCACGCTCTCTATCTCTCAAAAATAAATTAAAATTAAAATAAACAATAAAAATAAAGAAATAAATAAGGGGCATATGGGTGGCTCAGTAGGCTAAGCATCCGACCCTTGGTTCAGCTCAGGTCCTGATCTACGGTTCATGAGGTCAAGCCCCTCATTCCTACTTGGGATTCTGTGTCTCCCTGTCTCTTTCCCCCTCCCCTGCTTGCTCCCTCTCTCCTTCTCTCAAAAATAAAGAAATAGGGGCTCTTGAGTGGCTCAGTCGGTTAAGTATCCGACTTCAACTTGGGTCACAATCTCACAGTTCGTGGATTCGAGCCCCGCATCAGGCTTCATGTTGCCAGCTCAGAGCCTGGAGCCTGTCTTCAGATTCTGTGTCTCCTTCTCTCTCTGACCCTCCCCTGCTCACGCTCTCTCTCTCTCTCTCTCAAAAATAAAATAAAACATTAAAAAATTGAAATAAAAAGAAATAAACTTAAAAAAACAGAAGACTTTTTAAAAATAAATAAGTAAAATAATAGATAAAATATGTTTATAAAAATAGTCTACTAAGACTTTGATTGAACTTGTGTTGACTTTACAGATCAATGGGGGGAAATAAATATCTGAACTATATTAAAATTTCCAACCCACTAACAAGGTATGTGTCTCTACTTTCCTAGGTGTTCTTTCATTTCTCTCAATAATATTTTGTAGTTTTTGATGTGTAAGGCTTACATATCTTTTATCTCATTTCTTCCTATTTCATTTTGGATGCTATTGTACATCATTCTTTGTTACGAGTAGATGGGAATACAGTCAGTTTCGCATCTTGATATCTTGCTACACTCATTTATTAATAGCTTTTTTGTAGACCTCATTGGATTTTCAATACAAACTCCTTCTTTTCCAACCTGATGTCGTTAATTTTTTTTTCTTGCCTGATTACATTGTCCTAAAACTCCAGTACAATGTTGAATAGATATGAAGAAAGTAGAGAGTTACGGGGCGCCTGGGTGGCTCAGTTGGTTAAGCGTCCAACTTCGGCTCAGGTCATGATCTCAAGGTTCATGAGTTCAAGCCCCGCATCGGGCTCTGTGCTGACAGCTAGCTCAGAGCCTGGAGCCTGCTTCCGATTCTTTGTCTCCTTCTCTCTCTGCCCCTCCCCCATTTGTGCTCTGTATCTCTCACTTTCAAAAAAATAAACATTAAAAAAATTTTTTTAATTAAGAAATACAGTAGACAGTGACATATGATGTTAGCTATAGAATTTTCATAGATGCTCTTCTTAGATCAAGGAAGTACCCTTTTATTCCTCGTTTGCTTACTGCTTTTATTGGGAACGGATGGTGGATTTTGTAAAATGTTTTATGCATCTGTTGAGATGATGATACAGTTTTTCTCATTTAGCTCGTTAATATGATAAATTACATTCATTTTCTTAGATTTCTTACTGTCAGGCCAATCTTGGCTTAGAGTAACACAACTTGGTCATGTTATGCTATCCTTCTAATCTATCATTGGATGTGATTTACTGAAAATGTGTTAAGAATGTTTGGATGAAGGGGCATCTGAGTGGCTCAGTCAATTAAGTGTCTGACTTTGGCTCAGGTCACGATCTTGCAATGTGTGGGTTCGAGCCCCTCGTGGGGCTCTGGGGTGACAGCTGGGAGCCTGGAGCTGCTTCGGATTCTGTGTCTCCCGGGGTCTCTGCCCCTCCCCCACTCACACTCTGTCTCTCTCAAAAATAAATGAACATTTAAAAATGAATAAATGTTAAAACAAAATTTTAATAGTTTATTTTCAAATTGGTTTCCATACAACACCCAGTGTTTCTCCCCACAAGTGCCCCCCACCATGACCATCACCCCCTTCCCTCCCGCCCCCTCCCCCTTCAGTCCATGGTTTGTAAAACAAATGTTTAAATTAAAAAAAAAAAATGTGTTCATGAAGATAGTGGTCTGCAGAGGTTTATTGTTTGTTTATTTGTTTTTCCCTGTAATGTTTTTATTTCAGGATCAGAATAATTCTGGCCTCAAAGCATGAGTTAAGAAATAATCTCACAGGCTAAATGGGTAAGGGCCGTGAAGGAAGATCCTTATTGGGACAAGCAATGGGCGTTATACATAGGGGACGAATCACTGGATTCTACTCCTGAAATCATTATTGCATGATGTGCTAACTAACTTGGATGTGAATTTAAAAAATGAGAAAGATACTGCATGAGAAAATCATGTTCTGATTGGATATTATGTATCAGGCACTTTCCATTCACAAGCATAGTCTGGTCATATCTTATTAAAGAGTTTGATTTTTGCAAAAAAGAAGAGGAGAAGGAGGAGGAGGAGGAGGAAAATGGGCGCCTGGGGTGCTTAGTCGGTTGAGCGTCCGACTTCGGCTCAGGTCATGATCTCATAGTTCATGGGTTCGAGCCCCGCGTCGGGCTCTGTGCTGACAGCTAGCTCAGAGCCTGGAGCCTGCTGCCGATTCTGTGTCTCCCCCTCTCTCTGTCCCTCCCCTGCTCACCCTCTGTCTCTGTTTCTCAAAAATAAATAAATGTAAAAAAAAAATTTTTTTTAAAAGAGAAGAAGAAACAATATTCTCACCTCTTCAATTTTCTGGAAGATTTTGCCTAGAAGTGGTGTGTTTTTTTCTTCTCTAAATGTGTGGTCAATTCTGTATTGGAGTCATTTGGGCCTAGAGTTTATCTGTGGGAAGAATTTTAACTACAAATTAAATTTACCTAATGGATGTATGGTTACTTGGGTTATTTATTTCTTCTTCTTTTTTAAAGGTTACTTATTTAGTGTGTGAGTGTGTGTGTGTGTGTGTGTGTGTGTGTGTGTGAGAAAGAGAGAGAGAGAGAGAGAGAAAGCTCTAGGAAGGTGAGAGACAGAGACAGAGACAGAGAGACAGAGAGAATCCCAAGCAGGCTCCACGCGGTCTCCGTGCGGGGTCCCGTATAGACCTGAGTGGAAATCAAGAGTCGGTCACTTAACCCACTGAGTCACCCAGGCAGCCCGGTTGAGCAAACTTTAGTAACTTGTGTCTTTCAAGGAATCTGTCCACTTTACCTAAGTTATTGAGTTTGTAGCATGTTGTTCATAATTCTTACTTATTACTCTTTTAATATATGTAAATCCTATAGTAAGTCACCCCGTTCATGACTGAAATTGTTCATTTGTATCTTCTCTCCTTTATTTTATGTTATTATTGTTTTTTAGAGAGAGCGCGCGTGCAAGTGGAGGAGAAGGCAGAAGGAAGGAGAAAATCTTGAGCAGGCTCCACACTCAGCAGAGAATCGCACACAGAGCTCGATCCCGTGACCCGAGGATCACGACCTGAGCCAAATATCCAGAGTCAGACACCTAGCCCACTGAGCCACCCAGGCGCCCCTTCTCTCCTCTATTCCTGGTCCGTGGAGCTGGAGATTTATAAATCTTTCTGATCTCAGAAAACCACTTTTGGATTAGTTGACTTTTCTCTGTTGTTTCTGTTTTCCATTTCACTGATTTCCCATTTCATCTTCAGTATTTCCTTTCTTCTGCTTATTTTGGGTTTAATTTAATCTTTCATTGGTTCTTCAAGTGGAAGCGGAAGTCTTCGAGACCTTTCTTCTTTTCTAATATACGTACTTAGCGCTTCGTACTCCCTCCCAGATACGATTTGAAGTACACATTTTGTTGTTGTTGTTATTGTTAAAATTTTTTTTAATGTTTATTCATTTTTGAGAGACAGAGACAGAGAGAGACAGAGTGAGAGTGGGGGAGGGGCAGAGAGAGGGAGATACAGAATCCAAAACAGCTCCAGGCTCTGAGCTGTCAGCACAGATGTGGGCTTGAACTCACAAACCGTGAGATCATGACCTGAGCCGAAGTCGGGTGCTCAACCCACTGAGCCGCCCAGGGGCCCCTTCAGGTACACATTTCGATGTGCTGTGTTTCATTTTCATTCAGTGCAAAGCACTTCCTAACTTCCCTTCTGAGTTTTTGACCGTCTGTCATGGGTTAGCGTGTTGTTTAGAGAATTTGGAGAATCTCCAAAGCTATTTCCGTATTCATTTCTAATTCAATCCCATTGTAATCAGAGAATGTACTTTGTATAAAGGGAATCTCTTTAAATTTATTGAGACTTGTTTTATGGCTCAGAATATGGTCTAACGTGGGCCTGAAAAGAATGTGTTCTGCTGTTGCCGGAGGACGTGTCCTATAAACGTGGAGAAAGTCAAACCGCGTGATAACGTTTAATCTTCTATAGCTGTACCGATTTTCCATCTACATGTTCTTTTTTTAATGTATTTTTTAATGTTTGTTTATTTTTGAGAGAGAGACAGAGTACAAACAGGGGAGGGGCGGAGAGAGAGGGAGACACAGAATCTGAAGCAGGCTCCAGGCTCCGAGCTGTCAGCACAAAGCCCGATGCGGGGCTCGAACTCACAAACCCTGATATCATGACCTGAGCTGAAGTCGGACTCCTAACCGACTGAGCCCCTCCATCTACATATTCTATCAACTACGGAGAATGAGGTATTGAATCTCCAGCTGAAATGGTGCATGCGTGCATTCTTTCTTATATTTCTTTCACTTCTTGCGTCATGTAGTCCCAAGCTCTGTTATTAGACACATAACCATTTAGGAATGTATGCCCCCTCAATAAAATGACCGACTTCTCACAATGAAATAAAATTAGTGAGACTGGGTAACATTCTTTACCGTAAAATCTACTTTGATACTAATAAAACCACTTCCCCAGATTTCGCTGTACTGGTGTTCGCATGGGATCTTTTCCCTTTTTTTTTTTAATTTTCCTTCAACCTAGTTGTACCTTTATGTCCAAAGTTGGTTTCTCGGAGGCAGTATATAGGGGGGTATTTTTAAAAAATTTTTAATGTTAATTTATTCTTGAGAGAGGGAGAGACAGACCACAAGCAGGGGAGGGGCAGAGAGAGAGGGAGACACAGAATCTGAAGCAGCTCCAGGCTCTGAGCTGTCAGCACAGAGCCCGACGTGGGGCTTGAACTCACGGACCGTGAGATCATGACCTGAGCCGAAGCCGGCTGAGCCGCCCAGCGCCCCTTGATTGGGAAGTTTGGACAATTTAAATGTAACGGGATTGGGTACATGGGTGGGTTTAAATCTGTCATCTTGCTATATGTGTTTTATTTGACCCATCTCTCTTTCGTTCCCTTTTTACCGCCTTCTTTTATACTAATTACATATTTTTTAGAACTCCATTTTATCTCCTCTGTTGGCTTAACTAATAACTAATAAAGTTAAGACTCTTGGTTCTGTATCTCAGTGATCGCTCTGGAGCGCGTACTTTAATTTATGACGGCTCCCGTCAGGTGCGATCACACAGCTGCACACAGAACACGAGGAACTCACAATAGTGTGTTTCCGTTTTCCCCCTCCTACTCTTCACACTATTGTTATCCCACATTTTACTTTTGCATAAACCCCGTGGCAAATTGTTAACGTTTTTGTTTAGGGGCGTCTGGGTGGCTCGCTCCGTTGAGCATCGACTCTTGATTTTGGCTCAGGTCATGCTCTCCCGGTTCCTGGGATCGAACCCTGCGCCAGGCTCTGTGCTGTTAGGGGTCCTCTCTCTCCCCTTCTCTCTGCGCCTTCCCCTGCTCTCTCTCTCTCTCTCTCTCTCTCAAAATAAATAAACTTAAAAAATACACATATATATATTGTTTAAACAGTAATTACCTTGTAATGAGATCTCAATAACGAGAAAGCGTCTCACGCGTGGTTACCATTTATTTAAAGCTCTTCATTCCGTTCCGGTTTCCCTCGGGTGCCGTTTTCCTTCTGCACAAAGGACCTCCTTCGACGCGCTGGTTTCCTCAGCTTGGCCTCTGTTCTGACCCCGCCTGACGTGACCGCCGCACGGTCCGCAAGTCCACTTCGGGTATTTTAGCGAGGAGTTGCCGCGTCTCTCCTGAGCACCCTCTTTCCCCGCCTCCAGCACGTCGGGATCAGTTACAACGACTTCCATGTCTTTCTCTGCTCATTCTCTCCCCTGCGTCACTTCTGGCTCCGTTCCAATCGAGTGCACGTTCTCCTCATCGTGGTGCATAGTTGGTCGCCTCTTCGCACGCCTGGTGACGTTTTGGGGACGCCGTGTCCCCTTTACGCTAGTTTTAAAAATAATTTTACTTTGTTGTGGCTCTTTTGTGTTCACATAAATAGTCCCCAACTTTGTTCTGGGACACAGTTAAGTGCTTTGGCCAGAGTTTGATTCCTTCTAGTCTTGCTTCATGGAGGCAAGACCGGAGGGGTGTTTAGTCTAAGGCTGATTGTCCCCACGACACCGGCGGGAGCCTCTGAGCACCTCACCCGAAGCGCTGGAAGGTTTCCACTGGCCAGTGGGAGCAGAAAGTCTACTCCTGGCCCTGCGTAAGCCACTGGGATTCTTCCCTCTGATCCTTCTGGGTGTTTCTCTCCCTGGCCTGAGCATTTCCCTGCACTGAGCTCTAGAATCCAATGAATTTCCCTCTCCCCTGTCCTGGTCCTCCCTCCTTTCCAGAACTCTGTTCTGTGAACTCTAGTCTGAGCACCCCAGAAATCCAGTCCATCTCCCAGCTCAGGGAGGAGGCCACGCTGTGTCTCAGCGCTGAATGCGGGGCTCGAACTCACAACCCTGAGATCAAGAGTCACATGCTTATCTGACCGAGCCAGCCATGTACCCCACAAATAATCCAGTTTAGAAATGGGCAGGGGCGCCTGGGTGGCCCAGCTGGTTAGGCAGCGGACTCTTGATTTCAGCTCAGGTCATGATCTCTCAATTTGTGAGTTTGAACCTCCTATCAGACTCTGCACTGTGTGCTTGGGATTCTCTCTCTCTCTCCTTCTCTCTCTGCCCCTGTTCCACTTATGCATGTGCTTTCTCTCTCTCTCTCTCAAAATAAATGAACGAACTTAAAAGAAATTTTTTAACAACAAAAAAATAAAAATGGGTAAAAGTTTTGGGGTGCCTGGGTGGCTCAGCCAGTTAAGTGTCTGACTCTTGATTTTAACTCAGGTCATGATCTCACAGTTCATGAGATCAAGCCCTGCGTCCGGCTCTGTGCTGATAGCATGGAGCCTGTTTCAGATTCTCTCTCTCCCTCTCTCTCTGCTGCTCTCCACTCGCTTGGATATGAGAGCTATCTCTCAAAATAAATATATAAACATTAAATAAATAAATATAAAAATGGGTGAAAGGTATGAGAAGACACTTCATCCAAGAGGAAATAAGCATTGCAAATAAATCTAAAAGAAGCCCCACCCTCATTCGTCCCTAGGGAAATGCAAACTAAAACCACATGACAGAGGCACCTGGGTGGCTCCTTGGTTAAGCTTCCGCCCTTGGCTCAGGTCATGATCACACGGTTGAGTTCGTGCCCTGCATCGGGCTCTGCCGTGAGCACAGAGCCTGGGGATCCTCGGTCCCCAGCTCTCTCTACCCCCCACCTTGTGCTCTCTCTCTCAAAGATAAACATTAGCAAAATCACACACACGACACTCCACCCTTTCAGAATGCCTAAAATAAAACGACCGACCATGCCGAGTGCGGACAAGGAGGCGGGGGACCTGGGCCTCTCACGCTGCTGGAAGGCGACACGGCGGCAGCCTCTGGAAGACGGTTTGGCCGTTTCTTCAAACACACGCCCTTGGCCCAGCAAGGCCACTTCCAGCCGCTCACCCAAGGGGATGGAAACTTCCCTCACACCCAAACCTGTCCGTGAGTGTCTCCAGCAGCCGCATTCATCGTGGCCAACAGCTGGAAACAACCCAAACATCCTTCGCCCTGAGAACAGACAGACAGACAGACAAGCAGCCACACACTGGACGCCGCCCAACAACATAAAGAAACAACTGCTACCGCACCGGGCACACGAAGGGCTCTCAGAAGCTCTGGTGCTGAGGGAAACGAGCCAGACTCAGGAGGTGACGGACTGAAGAGCTCCGTCTACAGGACATTCTAGAGAAGACGGAGAACAGACCAGCGGTCGCCAGGGGTCAGGGGGGGCTTGGCTCCAAAGAGGCAGCATGAGGACCTGGGGGGGGGAGGGATCACTCCACACGCGCCCTGGGTGGTGCTGGCCCAGATCTACACGCGTGTGAGATCACACAGGAGCGTCAACCAAAACCAGCCCCGGCAAAACGATGTTTAATTAAAAACAAACAGACGCAGCGATGCATTAGAAGCGATCTTGGACGTGTCGGCTCAGCACTTCCGGGGGGGTGTGAGCCGGGGCTTTTCCGGCGATCTCACGCCCCCTTCTTGCCAGAACCGGGCAACTTCCTGAGACTTTGACCCCTTGATCCCGCGGGTCCTCTTCCTGCCTCTGGTCCAGCCGCCCGCTCCCGTGGCCACACCACAGTCCTCCTGCTGCCAGGAACCAGGACCTGGACCAGCCCCTCTCTACACCAGCGGCTCTTCCCCAGAAGGCGTTTGGCCACGTCGGGAGACACTTTTGTCATGACCAGGGACAGGGGTGGCCGGGATGTGGCTAAGCATCCTAAGACATGCGGGACAGACCCCGCGACAATAAACCGTTCGCTGCCAACGTCGAGAGAGCCGAGATTGAGGGACCCCGTGGGTGCCTGCGAAGACTCCCCTGAAGCCATTTCGGGGGGCCCAGACCCCTCATTCCGGTCTCCTGTCCTCTTTCTCAGGCTTCCAACCAGCTCAGCCGCTCCTGGGTGAACATTCTCATTTAGGCCAGACTCTTTCTTTTATAAGAAATTGAAAACAATTCATGGGGCACCTGGGTGGCTCAGTCAGTTGAGCATCCATCTTCAGCTCTGGTCGTGATCTTGCAGTTCGTGAGTTTGAGCCCTACGTTGGGCTCTGTGCTGACAGCTCAGAGCCTGGAGCCTGCTTCTGATTCTGTGTCTCCCTCTCTCTGACCCTCCCCCTCTCTCTGTCTCTCAAAAATAAATAAAAAACATAAATAAAATAAAATAAAATAAAGATAAAAAATATTATAGGGGCACCTGGGTGGCTCAGTCAGTTGAAATGTCCAACTTTGGCTCAGATCATGATCTCATAGTTCGTGGGTTCGAGCCCCACATCGGGCTCTGTGCTGACAGCTCAGAGCCTGGAGCCTGCTTCGGATCCTGTGTTTCCCCCCCTCTCTCTCTGGCTGTCCCCAGCTCAGGCTCTCTCTCTCTCAAAAATAAAAATAAACATTAAAAATTGTTTAAAAATTAAAAACAGGTAGGGTCCAAGGTTGGAACTTTATCGGAGCATCTCGAAGGTAGGAGAGCGGTGGCGGGGTCAGAGCTGACATTCACGGAACGCCGACGCCGATGACCCCGGCCCGCCGCCCCGGTCTCCACAGTCTTCCTTTGAGGTCGTTACCACGCTGTCCCATTTCACAGATGCCATCTGGAACCCACAGGCAGGAAGGGCTGCTCGCCTGCTCCAAAGTGGGGAACAGGAGACCAGAAAGACAAAACAACCAAAGTGAGTGTTCATGCTCTGTCTGGACACTCCCCTGCCCCGTCTCGACCTTTCCCTGCAGAGCTGCTCTCTCTCCTCTCCATAGTCCAGCTTGTCCCATTCCCCCGGAGCTCCGCGTCAGGTCGCCAGCCGCGGCTTGAGTAGCTTACACGACCCTAAATCAGGAGGCCAGCAGGGTACGCGTGGCGTTTCTGATCAGCAAACTCAAATCCTCTGTTTGGATTTTTTTTTTTTAATTAATCGACTTCATTTCTTTGTTAAAATTTTTTAATGTTTTATTTATTTTTGAGAGAGAGAGACAGAGACAGAGCATGAGTTGGGGGTGGGGGAGAGCAGAGAGAGGGAGACACAGAATCTGAAACAGGCTCCAGGCTCCGAGCTGTCCGCACAGAGCCCGACGCGGGGCTCAAACTCATGAACCGTGAGATCATGACCTGAGTTGAAGTTGGACGCTTAACCGACTGAGCCACCCAGGCGCCCCTTGGTCATTTCTGTTTTTGGTGATGGAATAAAGTTTCTACCAACATGCCTGTGCGTCTTTTCGTGTGGCCATCAGTTTTCGGCTCAGCTGGGTAGATACCCAGGAACTTGACTGCTGGGTTGTACCGAAAACCCGTATTTGGTTTTGTAAGAAATTACTAAACTATCCAACTGGCTGAATCACTTCGTATCCCCGCCAGCCATGACTGAGGATTTCTGTTGCCCCACATCCTCAACAGAGTTGTCAGCTTTTTGGGTTTTAGCCGTTCTGAGAGGAGGGTAGTGGGTCCTCAGTGTCGTTTTAGTTGGAATTTCCAACGGACGTGGCACGTTGACCAGCTTTCCGTCTGTGTATCTGCTCTGGTGAGGCGCCCTGATTTGTTGCCCATTAAAAAAAATTTTTTTTATGTTTTTTAATTTATTTTTGAGAGACAGAGAGAGACGGTGTGAGCAGGGAAGGGTCAGAGAGAGAGGGAGACACAGAATCCGAAGCAGGCTCCAGGCTCTGTGCTGACACACGGGGCTCGAACCCACGAACCGTGAGATCATGACCTGAGCTGAAGCCGGACACTTAACCGACGAAGCCCCCCAGGCGCCCTTGTTGCCCATTTTTTAAACCGAGCTATTTGTTCTCTTCTAATCCACAGGTAGGATATCTCTCTCCATTTAACTGGGTCTTCTTTCGTTTCGCCAAGACACGTTTCGCAATTTTTAACATAGAGGTCTTGCATCACGTTTGTGAAATTGAGTCCTCAGTAGTAAATGTTATTATAAATGAAATTGCTTTTAAAATTTCTTTTTCCAATTCATTGTTGGTTTAGAGAAACATGCTTGGTTTTTTTTATGCCAACCTTGTATTCTGTGACTTCCCTAACTTCCTGTATTAGTTCTACCAACGAGCTGTTATTATGCGGCGTGTCGTGTAATCATGCTGTCTAAGAGGAACAGTGACTTCTTCCTTTCTAATCCTTATGCTTTAAAGCTTTTCTCTTGGGACACCTGGGCGGCTCAGTCAGTGGAGCATCTTTTGAGAGACAGGGCACGAGCGGGGGAACGACAGAGAGAGAGGGAGACACAGAACCCGAAGCAGGCTCCAGGCTCTGAGCTGTCAGCACAGAGCCCGACGTGGGGCTCAAACTCACAAACAGTGAGATCATGACCTGAGCTGAAATCAAGAGCTGGACGTTAACAGATGAAGTTCCCCCCCCCCCGCCCACGGAAGGGGGTCCATGCATCTTTCATGCACATCGCTGGGTTTATTTTGTTAAAACATATTATTAAGAATCCTTGCCTGGAGGAGGCCTCCCTCCAGACCAGGAGATGAGCTGACTCTGAGTCCCTCTAGTCCGGCTGAGCACCCTGGTGGCCGGCACCCAGGGGCATGACGCCAGGGCCTCTTTCCAAGACCTGCCACCTGCCGTCTGCCTGGAGCTCCCCTCCCGGGTCCCTGCAGGGCGCTAACGACCAGGTTTCTCAACGCCAGCTCTGGACTGTTTGAGGGGGAGAGAAAACGGCTTCCTGAAAAAGGAGTGGCAGCACCTGCCGGGGCGGGGCCAGGAGTGGCCTGGGATGGCCTGGCACCTGTACAGGGGGCGTCCTGTGGGGCTGGGCTGTGGCTGCTTCTGAAACAGTTCAGCCTCCTCGCCCCCACCCCCTTCGGGAGAACTTTTTCTCTCTCCTTCTCCTGATGGGTCTTTTTGCCTCGGCTCTGTCCTACCCGGGGGAATGGAAGCCCCGTGACAGCAAGAATTAGTCTGTCCCTGGTCCCTAGCATGGGTCCTGGCAGACAGGAGACAGTCCTGGGCGCCTGGGTGGCTCAGCTGGTTAAGCATCTAACTTCAGCTCAAGTCATGATCTCACCATTTGTGGGTTTGAGCCCCACATCAGGCTTTGTGCTGACAGCTCAGAACCTGGCGCCTGCTTTGGATTCTGTGTGTGTGTCTCTCTCTCTGTCCCTCCCCTGCTCACACTCTGTTTCTCTCTCAAAAATAAATAAATATGAAAGAAAACATTTTTTTAAAGTAAGAAAGGAGACAGTCCATAAATACTTGTGGAATGAAGCAATGAAGGCGAGAGACATCTCTTCCTTCTGGAGAGGCCAGGCCTCTCCCCCCACCCTCATCCTCACGAGTCCCCTCGCCCCCCACCGCTGGGCTGGGGGAGGGGCCACAGCGTGGAATTCCTGGCATCCTGTTCCAAGCATTGTGATGGCAGCGCTTTCCACTAAATCCGCCCCTTTCCTCCCAGGGATGGTGCCCATTTTCCTGTGAATGACTTCAAACACTTTGGCTTATATTTAAATATGCTCATTTTCTAAATAAAAAGAATATTTGCACGTGCATCATGAAAGATGTGCTGTTTCATTTTCTTGTGATGTCTGTGTCAGATGTGGCTTCGGGATGGAGCTAGAGTTACGGAAGGAGTTGAAAGATATTCTCTTCTCTTTTCCAAAAGAGTTTGTGTAAGATTTATACTATTTCTTCCTTAAATAATTATTAAAATGGGCCGGTGAAGACATCTAAGCCTGGAGTGTGTGTGTGTGTGTGTGTGTGTGTGTGTGTGTGAGAGGGAGAGAGAGAGAGACAAACTTTTTCTTTATTTCTTAAATCCTTATTTTATTTTTAAGACAGAGAGAGAGAGACAGAGTATGAGCAGGGAAGGGGCAGAGAGAGCGGGAGACACAGAATCCGAAGCAGGCTCCAGGCTCTGAGCTGTCAGCACAGAGCCCGATGCGGGGCTCGAACCGACGAACCTGTGAGACCATGACCTGAGCCAAAATCGGATACTTAACTGACTGAGTCACCCAGGCACCCGACAACGTTTTTCATAATGAATTCAATTACTTTGATAGGTATAGGCATTGGGCTATTCAAATTTTTATTTCTTCTTTGTAATTCATAGTACTTTTTTTTATCTTTCCAGAAATACGCCCATCTTATCTAAGTTGTCCAATTTTTTAGAATAAAGTGGTTTGTTTTAAATACATTTGGGCACACACACACACAAACTTGTCTCCAAATGAATAAGGAATGCTTATAACTCACTAATCATAAGACAAACATCCAATTAAGAAGTTGGCCAAGGATTTGAACAGACACTTGGCCAAAGGAAGATCTACAATAAACAATAAGCTGGAAAAAAAAATCCTCGGGCGCCTGGGCGGCTCAGTCGGCTGAGCGTCCGGCTTCGGCTCAGGTCATAAGCTCGCGGCTGGCTCATGGGTTCGAGCCTCACGTCGGGCTCTGTGCTAACAGCTCGGAGCCTGGAGCCTGCTTCAGATTCTGTGTCTCTCCCTCTCTCTGACCCTCCCCTGGTCATGCTGTCTCTCTCTCTCTCAAAAAATAAATAAAACATTAAAAAATTTTTTTAATGCTGAACATCCTTGGTCATCAGAGAAATGCAGGTTACAACCGCAATGAAATACTATTATGTACGCCCTCACATGGCCGTCCCTGAAGAGTCGGACAGTGTCAGCCGCTGGTCAGGGTGTGAGCCGGTCGAGCCCTCCCACTCAGCCGGTGGGGGCGGAATAGAGCCGTCGCTTTGGGAAAGGTGCGGTGGTTTCTTATAATTAAACACACACCTGCCCTTTGACACAGCCTGTGCTCTGCGGTATTTACCCAAGAGAAATGAAAATATTTCCCTACATTGAATGTCCTTGGTAGTTGTATTCACAATACCCCCAACTGGAGGCCCCCCAGAATCCACCGCGGGGAGGGACAGACAAGTCACAGCACTGTCCGCTGGCCCTGAATCACCTCTCGGCAACAGAACCGGGGAAACTCCTGGGGCGCCCAGCTGGCTCGGTCGGTGGTGCAAGTGGCTCTTGATCTCAGGTCCTGAGTTGGAGCCCCATGTTGGGTGTAGAGTTTACTTAAATAAATGAGCTTTTTTAGGGGCAAATGGGTGGCTCAGTCAGTTAAGCGGCCAACTTCTGCTCAGGTCATGATCTCGCAGTTCATGAGTTCAAGCCCCGCGTCGGGCTCTGTGCTGACAGCTCAGAGCCTGGAGCCTGCTTCAGATTTTGTATCTCCCTCTCTCACTCACGCTCTTTCTGTCTCTCAAATGACACTTATCAAATAAATGTTAAAAAAATTATTTTTAAATAAACTTCTTAAAAAATGAGCAAACCCCTGTTATATCCAACAACCTGAACGAATCACAGAAACAAATCTTGAACTCCTGTTAACAGGGTTGCTTTGCACGGTGGAATGGGTTGGTAATTTTGAAGCTACCTTCTGTGCATTTTAGACTGGAGAATGCATACCTCTATTGACGTGAATGGGAGTCAGATCTCTCACTGTTAGAGAAAGGAGTTACAATGTGGAAATGAACTCATTAGGGACTTTTTGTTTTGTTTTGTTTTTAAGTTTGTTTATTTACTTTGAGAGAGAGAGCAGGGAAGGGGCAGAGAGAGAGGGAAAGAAAGACTCCCAAGCAGGTTCCGAGCTGTCAGTACAGAGCCTGATGCAGGGCTCAAACCCACGAATGGTGAGATCATGACCCGAGCTTAAGTTGAATGCTTAACTGATTGAGCCACCCAGGCGCCCCTGTTTTGTTTTGTTTTTTGAAAGATAGACACACAGCACAAGCAGGGGAGGGGCAGAGTGAGAGAGAGAGACACAGAATCCGAAGCAGGCTCCAGGTCAGAGACCATAAGATCATGACCTGAGCCAAAGTCAGACGCTTAACTGGCTGAGCCGCACATCGTTTTTGGCTGACAGACTACATAGAATCAATAATAGTTACATATGAACTAATTACATGTATGTGTGTGTGTGCTAAGCAGATGCCACATATTTTCTACCATGTCCGCTAAGATAGCCCAGGAGCAACAATGCACCGGTGGAAGTGTGCCTACGTGGCACCAAGCTCTTGCTTTCTAAATCCGTCCTCCAGCAACAGGAAGCAACTCTCCTTAGAGAAATGAGTGGTTCAAGGGCTGGGGCAGGGAAAGTACAGCTTGATTCTAAGATTTCTCGTGACTTCACAAAGAAGGAAGTATTCTAAGAATCACAGGAACGTGTCCGAAGGGACAAGGCGCCATCTTGAAGGGGTTCCATTGGCCAAGTCTGGGGCAATCAAAGAGTGGCAGTGCCGTAGACTGAACGTGTGTGACCCTCCCCAAATTCATCTACAGAAACCTCATACCCAGTGTGATGGCTCGGGGGGAGGCTTGGGGGTCAGCAGAGGGGACCGGGACATGAGGGAGGCGCCCTCATGAATGGAATCAGTGACCCCATTAGAGAGACGCCAGAGCCCCTCCTCCCTTCGGCCGCGTGAGGACATAAATACAACATACACAGGGTGTATGCCAGAAGGCAGCCGTCCGTGAGCCAGGAAGCAGGTCCGCACCGGCCGCGCAGCCTGCTCGTGCCTTGATGTGGACTTCCCAGCCCCTAGAATCCTGGGAAATAAATGTCTGCTGTTGAAGCCTCCCAGCCTGCGGCACTGTGTTCGAGCAAAGGCCGTGGTCATGGATCATCGCGATGTGGAGGGAGGCACAAACATGGACAGAGAGGAAAATGGAGAGGAACCTACAGTTCTGTACCGGAATCAGATTGAAATCTGTGTTTGTACGTATTCAGATACAGAAATGTAGATGTAAACGCGTGTACACATGACGCCACACCACCCCGTGTATGTCGTATTTATGCACGCGCGTGCGCACAGACATACCCGCTCCCGGGCCGGGTCCGTGGAGAGGGCTGGGAAGTAGCCACGCGCCGGGGCCCCGGTGCACCTGCCGTCCAGACCTCGGCTGTTTCTTGAAGAAATGACTGCTCCTGGGGCCGAGGCTCAAAGGACCACGGAGGCAGATAAAATGGGCCAGAAGCCAGTGTGAATTGGTTCCCATTGGCCCAACCTGGGAGAGTGTGGCCTCAGAATAAATAATGATGGGGTTATGTTGAATGGTGTCCCCCCAAAACATATATCCATGTCCTTACCCTGAGTCCGCAAATGTGATCTACTTTGGAAAAAGCGTCTTCACGATGTAATTTTAATTAAGGACCTCCACGGGAGATCATTCTGGATTCTAAATCTAATGACATTCTGGGCCCTAAATCTAATGACAACTGTCATCAAAGAAACGTAAGGGGGACTTGACACAGAGAGACACACAGGGGAGGAGCCATGCGGAGACAGAGGCAGAGGCTGGAGGGACGCAGCCCAGAGGCAAGGAGCCTCCAAGAGCCGGAAGAGGCAGGAAGGATCCTCCCCTACGGCTTCAGGCGGGAGCACCCTGCCCACACTTCGACTTTGGACTTCTGGCCTCCAGACTATGAAAGAATAATTTTCTGTTGTTTAAAGCCCCAGGAAATGAGTACAAATGAGGAGACAGTCACCTCCCTCTGAGCTGAGCCCTTTCTGGATTGATTGAAAGATTCTCCTTTGCTGGGCATAAAGCCCTCCGTAAAGAGGTCTCCCCACGAAGAGTCTGTGCCTGGGATCAGGCTGGACCGAGATCCTGCATAACCAGTTCTACCCTGAGAGCCTCAGATGCAGGATGCCAGGGGCTGGGATCAACGTGTGGCCGGGGCCACCGGCGCCACCTGGAGTGTGGGAGGGACCTGTGCCCAGCCTGTGGAGCCACAGAGTGCAACGCCCTGAGGACTCGTTTGCCCCACACCCCCTGGATGCGTCAGCGTGTTCACCTGGCCCTCCCCTAGAGACCTCCTTCTTTCCAGAAAGTTCTTGTTGGTTCCCCCAGCTGGCTCAGGGCGACTCGCGCCCCAAACTGAGCTCTAGTCTGGGCCACAGAAGGTCCAGTCTCCTGAGGGTCCTCGCCAAGGCCTGGGCACCGTCAGGGGCAATGCCCGGGGACTGGGGAGTAGAGTTTATGCTTGTGGATTGAGGGTATAAAGAAAGATTCTCTTTTTTGCTTATTTTTTCAGTTGGCTCACTGGCGACTTGTCATATTTCTTTTTTTTTTTTTTTCACGTTTATTTATTTATTTTGAGAGAGAGAGAGCACAAGCAGGGGAGGGACAGAGTCAGGGAGAGAGAGAATCCCAAGCAGGCCCCACACTGTCAGCGCAGAGCCTGACATGGGGCTTGATCTCACAAACCATGAGATCATGACCTGAGCCGAAATCAAGAGTCAGACGCTGAACCGACGGAGCCACCTAGGTGCCCCTCTTTTACTCTTTGATTAAAGACCAAGAATGATCTCACAGGACGGCTGCCTGACTCAGCCAAAAGAGCATGCGACTCTTGATCTCAGAGTCATGAGTTCGAGACCCACATTAGATGTAGAGATTAATAAAGAAAAAAATTTTTAAAAGAGAGAATGATTTCACAGTGAGACAGTGAAAGCCCTTTCTTTCTGCCATGGTGAGCTAGCTCCCTCCCCCACCCTAAGGCTTTCTCGAACCTCCGAGGGCCCCCCAGCTCTGAAGCCAGGGTCTCCACTCCCCATTCACCTTCTCTGCCAGGCCACCCAGAATGCTCTAGAGGAAAATCATCTCTAGTTTTGACTCAGGAAACACCACCCCTAGGAATTTACCAAGGGACAAGCCAATAGCCCAAAGTATCTGAGAGGTATCACGAGGGAATTAAGGGTGATGAAACAGAGTAAACTCTGATGCCACACGCAGCACACAACATCCGGGCCAGGAAAACCAAGGTCAACTGAAAATTGGCTGGCGGCTTCCAGGGCCAGTCTAGGCCAGACAGCAGCTGGGAGATGGCCCGAGGGCCTGCAGCCGGGGAGCTCAGCTGGCCCTAGAAGCTTCCATCAAGGCTGTCAGAGGCAGGAGCAGTTTTTCTGCCCCCCCCCCCTTTACTTAACGCAGGAGCCAGCACTTACGGTGCTCAGAGGGAGGAGCAGAGGGAGGAGGGAAGATCTTGGCTCCCCACCTGCACTTTGGACCCTGAGCCTGGGTCATCCCAGCAGCCAGGTCTGGGAAACACCCAAGGAAAAACCATTTTGCAGAAGGTACTCGCAAGACAAGTCATGGAAAACCTGGAGAAGATTTCGTGAGCAGTGGCCCGCTCAGGTCACTGCCCCCTTTCCCAGAATTCCTCCCTCTTTTTTGAGGGTATAATTTACATGTAGTAATTTGTACAGAACTTAGGCGTCCAGCTTGAGAGATCTCACAGCCTACCTTCCCAGGCAACCGCCCTCGGCTATACAATCTTTTTTTTTTAATTAAAAAAAATTTTTTTAACGTTTATTTATTTTTGAGAGAGAGACAGAGTGTGAGTGGGGGAGGGGCAGAGAGAGAGGGAGACAGAGTGAAGCAGGCTCCAGGCTCCGAGCTGTCGACATAGAGCCTGACATGGAGCTCGAATTCACAAACCTCGAGATCAAGACCTGAGCTGAAGACAGACGCTTGACGAAGCCACCACCCAGGTGCCCTGTATATAGAATGTTTCCATCACACCGGAAGTTCCCCTCACCCGCCCAGAGACACATGCCTTCAGATTTCTATCCTGATGGACTTGTGTGTCGTTGTTGTGCTGTTGTTGCTGCTGTTGTTCTGGGACACCACGAATCTGACATCAGTCCACACTCAACGGCTCCTGGCTTCTACTACCTAACATAAATGGTTTTGAAATTCACCCACGTAATTCACTCACCAGTTATTTCTCGGTAGGATTTCCTCGCATAGAGAGACCACAGTCTGTCCATCCTTTTGTTGATTGGCATTTGTGTTGTTATCAGTTTCAGGCTCCTATAAATTAAGATGCTACAAAAATATTTGAAGAAGGGGGGGAGACAGAAAAGGAAAGAGGGGAACAGATTATAACCTACTAAAAAAAAACAGGAACGCATTAGTCTGTACTGATATGTATTAATACATCGGAAGTCTGAGGAGGAACAGGATCTTTGCATTCCCTTAAAGGACCTCTCCACAGAATACTTACTTAGTTCAAAGAGAAAACAAGGGACTCCTCAGGGGAGAAGCTTGACAGCTGTCGCTTAATCTGGTGACCCAGGTGAACACCATCAGTTACTGGGCAAACGGAAACCCTCTGCCACCTGGCAGGATGGACGAGAGCGCAGCCTCGCTGCGGCGGCGTCCTGTCCAGGATACCTGTCCGCCCTTCATCAAACCATAAGGAACCATGGGAAAGACCTAAACTGAAGGACATGCTACAAAATAACTGGCCCGTGATCTTCAGGAGTGCCAAAGGCATGCGAGTTAAAGGAAGAAGTGTGGAACGTTCCAGAAGGAAGTTGAAGAGACTAGACAACTGAGGGAACTCAGATTCTGGATGGGTTCCCTTCCCTCGCTATAAAGGACAGTATTACTGTCACTGGGAAGGTTTGAATGTGAGCTGAAGACTGAAAGGCAGCAGCCCACTGCTGCGGCTTCTTGGCTTTGGTCGCCGTGGTCTGGTTCCCCAGGACGATGTCTCTGCTGGCAGGAGATGCGCCCTGATGCGCTCTGAAGGTGTGGGGCACCTGGGTAGCGGCTTAGAGCCACTTCAGGAATAACAAACGTTTGCTTGTTATCCTCGGAAACTTCCTATGAATTTGAAATTATTGACAAAATAATGTTACCTTTTCCCTGCCCTTGAGGAAACCAGGTTTTCAGTGGCCACTGCTCCTTTCTGTTTTCTTCTAAGTGTGTGTGAGGACAGGGGGCACCACGGCTGACCTTCTTTTGGAGGTGGGGACCTGAACGAGTACCACCCTCGGGGGCACAAAGCTGTGGGGCCTGAGTGCCCCAGGTGGACATGAATCCCGGGACGCCCCTGAACTTGAAAGGCAGGGAAGGGCCTGTGAGCTTTGCGGACATGGTGGTGGAGAAGCCTCCTCCGCCGAACTAGCTGGAACATCAGAGCCGGGAGGGCGGGCACAGAACCACCTGCACCTCCTTTAATCCAGCAGAACTTCCGGAAGGTTAGCGTCATCCCTCATGTGATGAGACTTTTACATCAGCTCCCAGGCACCGCTCTGGATGCTGGAGACGCAGCAGTGAACAAGGCAGGCCACGGCCCCTGTCCTCAAGAAGCTTATAGCCTAGAAGTGGGCACGGCCAGGAGACGCATGAGTAAGTGAAATAGGATGCTGGACACTGAGACGTGCTAAGGAGGGGAAATGGCAAAGCCCCGTTGGAGGAGAGCGAAGGCTGAAGGACCTGAGCAATGGGAAGAATACCTCAGAGGTGCAGGTGTGTGTGTGCCTGTGTGTGTGTGCGCGCGCGTGGGCTCAGTTTCAGCCAAGCTATCCGTGAAGTGCCTGTTCAACACCTAATTGGTGGAGTCAGGAGTTAGAGGCGGGGTCAGGCCAGAGAGCAGACTTTGGGTGTGAGGGACATAAAGGATTTTAAAGCTACGAGTGAGATCTGGGCAGACCAAGGACTGGCACGTTTCACAGGTGAAGGGATAGGGTGTAGACAGGCCGCATCATTTGCCCCAAATCACACGGCTGGTAAGTTGCAGAGCTGGGATTCAAACCCAGGTCAGACCGGTGCTGCGGTAAAGTCTTGCTGCTGTTGACTATGTGGCCGTGGGCAGGTCACCTGCTCTTTCAGAGGCTCCGTGTCCTCATCTGGCAAAGGAGAGGCGAGCGTCGTGAGGCAGGGGAAAGGCGGGGACAGGGCAGGGGGCCTAGTGGCGCTCAGGTCCCGAGGGGGCCGGGTGGTCCTGGGTATGCCCCCGTCCTTCGCCCACCTGCTTTCTTGGACACCTGCTTTCATCAGAACACCCGTCTTCTGGAAAGGGATGGGGACCTGTGACACTCATGTGCAGTGTCCAAAAGTCAACACATCAACTTACAAGAAGCCACTGCCACCTGCCTGGAATCCTGGGGTTGGCATGACCTGCAGGCACAAGACTTCACCAAGCAGATCCCTGCCAGCCAGTGAACCTGGCCTTTGAAGAGGGGAATTGGAGAGTGATGCAGGGTTTTGGTGGCATCAGGCTGGGCCTCCGGAGTGCCCCGGGGCCCTGCTGGGAGGACTGCACCAGGCTCTGTGGCCTCAGCCAGCGTCCTGGCAAGGATGCCACTCCCAGGTCAGCTCGGGGCTGGGCCGGCGCTCCCGGGGCTTCCGGGGCTGGCCAGGCCCCTTCCACCAACTCAGTCTTTCTGTAGAGTTGTTAATATCTTTCCCTCTGTCCAGGCCTGGTGGGGGCCCCGCTGCCTCTTAGCGGCACCCCGCTTAGCTGGGTGGCTTAGCACCTTCCACTTTGGGGGATCCAGAGGCTTCACAGCATAAATGCCAGTGGCTCCTGTCACATGGGGGCTGGGCAGGTGCCTGGCCCACACGACTTCCTGTCCCCCGTCCACCCCCTCCCCTGCCAGCTGGCAGCAGGAGGCCTCCAGCTGGCCACACTCACTGTAGGGAAGTCAAATTTCCAGTCTCCCCCAGGAGGACCACTCCAGGCTGTGCCCTCTGCCCAGCTTAGCTCTGGCCTCCCTTTATCAAGGTCCTGAGCCCCAACTAAGCTGTGCCAAGACCTCTGGCGCACCCCGAGCCTCTTGGCTGAGGCTGGAAAAGCAGCCAGCAATGCAGAGGGGATGTAGGGAGGGACAGATCCAGAACCAGGAAGCCTGAGAGGACACTGTGCTTGGGTCCAGTCATCCGTCTCCCCTGCCAGGCTGTGAGCCCGGCCTGCTCCCTTGGAAGTCACTGCCCAGAACACTTGGCCTGGCCCTGGGCCATGAAGAAATGGGGGTGCCAGCATCTTGGGGGTCTGGGGGCTCTGTAAGGATGGGGGTTTGAGACCCGGGGGTCTGTGTTGGGGTGAACTCTGGAAGGCTTGGCGTGGAGAGGATGCTTGTGTTCAGGGCTGTGAAGGACTGCTCGGGCACGGTTGGACTTGGGGCCTGGACACCAAGACTCACAGGCTGACGGTGGCCCACGCCTCCTGTGGGCATCCGGTAGGGGAGGAGTGGCCAAGGCACTCTCCGGGCTTCTGGAATGTAATTTGAGTGTTTGCAGGCAAGCGCTATGAACATCTTGGAAAGTTTAATGACGAACCAGAAACTAACAAAACCTGGGACGCCTGGGTGGCTCAGTCGGTTAAGCGTCCGACTTCGGCTCAGGTCATTACCTCACGGTTTGTGGGTTCGAGTCCCACATCCGGCTGTGCGCTCAGCGTGTGGAGCTTCCTTTGGATTCCATGTCTCCCTCCCTCTGCCCCTTCCCCAGCTCACACTGTCTCTTTCTCAAAAACAAACATTAAAAAAAAAAAAAAAGAAACTAGCAAAACCAAAGTCATTTGTTAACTGTGCCTGTAAAAGGAAACGCGGCCAGGTGAATCCGACCCAGGCGAAGCCGGCCGTGGGCCTGGCTCTGCTTTACTTGAGGGGTGGGGAGACTCTGCCCACACTCGCCCCGCCCTCCCCAAGCCCAAGCCCAAGCCCAGTGGCCTCCGGAGGGGGAAGTGGGGCAGGAAGGTGCTGGCAGTGGGAGGAGCTTTGGTTTTGAAGATCAAGACCCGCCTCTGCCTGTTACATGCAGGCTCTTGGTAAATCACTGCCTCAGTTTCCCATCTGTGGAAGGACTAATAAGCGTCGTGTCTACCACTCAAGGTCAAGGAGGGAAAACGAGGGAAGCACCTGTGTCGGTGCTAGTTGGCCCACAGCCCTTGTGGCCACCCACGGAATCACCTTTCATGGTGTGCCTATTCCGTGCCAGGCTCTGGGAATCCTGGGGAAACCAAGGCAGACAAAGCATCCCATTTCCTGGGATCCTCTGTCCACCCGCCCCGCCAGCCTCCTCTTTGTAGGGGCTGGGCAGGCGTCCCTCAGTTCCGGACGCCAGAGCCTCTCCCCGCCTCTCCCCTCCCCACTAAGCCTTCGAACTCGTTGGGCCCCTTTTCCTAACATACTCCAACCCAGTCTTCGGGTCTCCGCTGCCCGGGGGGGACACCGTCAGGCACCACCACCTCCGTGCATTTGCCCCCCTCTGTGGCAACTGGCCAGCCCGAGGTCCACATTTTCCACCAGAGTACCAGATTAAGGGTTCTGGCTCAAGCCCTGACCAGCGGTCTTAGGGGGCGCCTACCCACTCTGTGCCTTAGTTTCCCTACGTAAGCAAGAACCACAGCAGTGCCCACTCCTGGGGGTTGTGGTGGAGAGTCAACGAAACAGGTGCCTGCTATGCGGTAAAGACTGTATCCATGTTACTCTCAAGATTGGAATTTTGTAGCCACTATTACCAAACTGCAGGACCCGAAGGGCGTTCGCACTCGGCGCAGCACCTGGAGGGGGCCAGACCCTCAGCATCCTGCGCACCTGCCTGAGGTCCTGGCGTGGGGGGGGGGGGGCGCTGCACCTGCGGCAGGGAGGGAAGCGGAAGCAGCCCGGTTTCCTGGCAGGCACACAGTAGGTGCTCAAGGCACGGCCAACCAGCTGACATCGGGAAGCCGGTGGCCGGGTGAGTGCACGCTCCCTCCCCCACTACGCGCTGGAATGCTCCCGCTGCCCACACGGTCATTAAGGGTGTATCCGCTTCCAGCGACACCCCCTCCTACAACAAAGAAGCTCGCCTTCCGTGGGGCCACCACCCCTCGGCGCCACCGGCACACCAGTGGGCGAGGAGCCCGCCCGTCCTCCGGAGCGGCCCCCCGTCCAGGCTCGGGAGCTGCTCCCCGGCGGGTGCAGCGGCGCGGACGGCCCTCACGGGCGAACGGGCGCACAGGCGTCGCGGTGAACGAACAGAGCGCACGACGCCGTCAGGGGCCCGGGTGGCGCCCGAGGGGCGCGCGGCGACGCCGCCTCCAGCCGCGATTTAAAGGGCAGTGAGGAGCGGAGGGATCCCTGCCGACCCTCAGCGCGGATCCCTCCGCCGCGAGCGAAGTGAGGCGACGACTCTATATCGTCTCCCTCAAAATTTGCTTTTTGTCCCTCCGCCGTCGGAGCACCCGGCGAGGAACTCTTTTCCTGCCCGTGTTTCTCCGCCTCCCCCGCCCCCCCCCTCCGCGAGGCCCGTCAAAGCAACAGAGGCGGCAGGGGTGGCGCGAGTTGGCGTGGTGTCCCTCCGCCCGGCCGAGGGCACTCCTTTTCGTGTCCTTCCACCGTTCCCGGGCGGCGTCCGGACGGCTCACCGGGGGCGGCGACGCGTCTGCGGCGCGGGAGGCGAGGCTCCGGGGCTATGAGGTGAAGGCGCCCGGACACCGGCGGCGGCGCGCGCGGCGCCAGGACCCGGGACGCGGAACCCCGGCGGAGGCGGCCTCTGAGGCCCCGCGGCCGCGCGAGAGGCGAGGTGAGGCCGGGCGCGGGGACGCGGGGGCGCGGCGCGGTGGGGGCTGGGGGGCTCCGGCCGCGGCTGGGACTTATTTCCCGGCAGCGGATGAAGCGGGCGGTGCTGCGGCGACAGGCGCCGCCATCTTGGATTTTACTCTCCATTTTTCTCGGGAATTATTTTTTGGTGATTAATTTTCTGGGGGGCCGGGGAAGTGCCGCCCGGCAGCGCGGGCCCCCCCCCCCCAGCGCGGCGGCCGGGCCGCGGGGCCGCGACGCGACCCGACGAGGAGCGGGCAGCGCCCGGCGGTGAGCGGGGGGCGGGCGCGGCGCGGGCGTGCGGGGGCGCCGGGCGGCAGCGGCGACGGCGGCGGGCTGGGGGCGGGCCGGCGGGGGCGCCGGGCCGGGCGGGGGCCGGGGCGCGGGGGGGGGGGCGGCCGGGGGAGGGGCGCGGCGGCGGCGGCGGCGGCGGCGGGGGCCGGCGGCGGGCGGGGGCGCGGGCCCTGCAGTGGGCGCCGCCGCCGGAAGGGAGCGGTAGCGGCCGCCGGGCAGCGCGGGGCCGGGCAGCGCCGGGGCGGCCCGCGGCCGCACGAGGGGAGCAGCCCCGCCGCTCGCGATTGGGGGACTCTGTTTTCCCTCTTCTCCAATGGGCAGCCGTGGTCGGGCTCGCCCAATCTGCTCCCTCTGCCGTGCTCCGCTCCGGCTTGTTTTTGTTTGGGCTCGAGCCTCGTCTCAGGGCTCCTCCGGGGCGCGTCCCCCACCCCGCCCCTCCGCTCCGGCGGCGCCGGCCTCGGGCCCCCTCGGGCCCCGGCCGTCCTCGCAGAGTGCCGGTTGTCCTTCTGCAAACCCACAGGTGATGGGTATCGGCGTCGCTCCCACCTGTGAGGGGCGGGGTGGGAGGGGCGTGTTTTCAAGGTGACAGCGGGACCCAGCTTGCGGGAACGGTGTGGAAGCACGTTGGACCCGGAGCCATAGTCTGTCTCTTTCTCGCTTTGGGCTCCTTTGACCCCGTTCTGGAGCTGTCACTTCCGATCGGTCGAGTGGGTTGGCCGGGATTTACTGAGGAGGTGGCCATGTGTTCTTTGGAGGTGGTTTTTCGGATGGAGCCCCGCGGGCGGTCTGGTGCCGAGTAGTGGCAGAGTTGGTTGGTGGTGATTGGGATTCTTGGTCTGGACGTCTTTGGACTTGAGCTGCTCTCGACCGTGTGAAAGTAGTTAAACGTGGGCTTCCAGGTGCGAAGACCGCTGTGTGGGATCATCAGTGGAAGAGACTTTTCCCCTAAGTCTTTGCCATCGAGAACACGCCTGTAACTTTTGAAGATAGATAGTAAAAGCACAAATATTTTGAAAAGGGCAGAATGGGGGAACATTTTTGCTGAAATAACCGCCGGCAACTTGTACACCGTTAAAAAGTATCTAAAAGAGTTATTTGCTGTAGGTTCAAGTTTATTTTCTAGTCGGACGTTTAGCAACTTGAAACGCAGGTGTGTCCTCGTAGGGACCCCGTGTGTTCCAAGAGTAAAGTCCACAAACGCTTTGATCCCCGCATGTGGGGGAACTCAGGCCCCTTTTCCAGTTTTTAACCCCTCCACATTCCACACTCCATGCTCCCTCTCCCAGGCTCGAGCGCCCTGAGCGTCGCATGCCTGGCATCTTTCCGTGACATCCTGCCCGGCCTTCCTCACCCTCCGCCCCCCCCCCCCCCATCCTTCAGAAAGGCCCAGTGAGAGCGGTACCTGCTGGTGGGACGGGTCCTGCAGCAGCGACCTGCCTGCTCCGGAGGCCGCAAGCTCCCTCTGCGCTGCCTGAACGGTTGTTACTTGCTCTTCTATTTGGTCATTTGCCCATCCCTTCAGCTTTCTTGTGAACTTGGGTTACTATTTCCTCAGCCTGGGGTAGGTGCCTCATAAGTGTTTCGTAGGCATTTGATGAAAGTGAATTTATTAGTCTCCAAGTTAGTGAGCTTAGTAGCTTATATTTAGTTTTTAAAAGATGTCAATTCTAATGTTATTTGGGAACTTTGTTATTAACAAAGCAACTTAGTTTGAGAGTGAAGAGTATTATGGATACTTAGTTTTCAAGAGGAGGAGCGCCTGGGTGGCTCACTTGCTTAAGCGCAGACTTCGGCTCGGGACATGATGTCACAGTCCGTGGGTTCGAGCCCCGCATCAGGCTCTGTGCTGACAGCTCAGAGCCTGGAGCCTGCTTGGGATTCTGTGTCTCCCTCGCTCTCTCTGCCCCTCCCCCGCTCGTACCCATGAACTTTGAAACCAGATTTTCAGAAGTCGTTTCCAAGTTCTCTCTTGCTGGTATGTTCACCTGTCTTCTCAGACACACCAAACTGCTTTCTGTACTTGAACCAGATACCAGTGGGTGTCCTGGGGGGAGTGGAGGAGGGTTGGGGGGTAGAGCAGAGCACGATATGAAAGAAGTGGTCGCGGGTTGGTTGTGTGTCGGAGCAGAGTGTTCTGTGGGAGGGGGGTGCTGGTGTCAGTTCCCCTGGGTTGTAGAAATCTGGGATCGAGTCTGACTTCTCTCCACACAGGATGGGAGAACGTGGCCTGGTTGTGCTGCAGAGCCCGTGTAGCGGGCCAGCAGCGCCCTGCCCACAGCGACGTCCTTCCCGCGGCTTCCGGGGGCGAGTTCTTTCGGCTGAACCATGTGGATTCTGTTATTTTATATTCTTGCCTACCTCACATGACCTTTATTTTCTCTGCGCTCGCCAAAACCCTTCTCCACGGAGCAGAAGGGCTCTGTGAGACGTTAGCCCTGGCGCGCTGTAATGTCGGAGTTCCCCGCACGGGGCTGAGCGTCCTGGCTCCGCTCTGACACGTTGCCGGTTCCGCAGATCCGCTGCGAGATCGGGAGAGCGCTTGGGGCGGCTCGCTCTCGGATGCAGCTGTATGCAATAAAAAGACATTTTCTGTATAGAGTGTAACTTAATTTTTCAGCGTGACTTTTAGTTTTTATTTTGGGGGCAAAAACTTATTTTACTGACATGTCTTGGTGTAGGAAATCATTTTAATTGCTCTAAGAAGCACAAGCCCAAATTATTACAAGACAAAATTAAAACTAGCTAATGTACTTTAAATTGGAATCATTAGGGTGTTCTCAGCATTAGAACACAGTGATTTGAAAAGTAATTTCTTGGGTAGACTGCCGACTTTGAACTCCTGAAACAGCTTTATGTTTGGAGCTTTTAAGTTTGAAATGTGCGTTAAGCCTGGAAGTTTTGACGGCTGAGCTCCACTGGCCCAGCTGCCTGAGGACGCACCCAGCAGACAGCGGGGACTGGGTGCCCTGTGGCCTGGCCTCAACGATGAAAAAAAATTTTTTTTATTTAAGTGGGGGCGCCGGGGGGCTCAGTCAGTGAAGCGTCTGACTTGGGCTCAGGTCATGATCTCATGGTTCCTGGGTTCGGGCCCCGTTTCGGGCTCAGCACTGACAGCTCAGAGCCTGGAGCTGCTTCGGATTCTGTGTCTCCCTCTCTCTCTGCTCCCCTCCCCCATTCATACTTTGTTTCTCTTTCTCAAAAGTAAATGAAACATAACAAAAAAATTTTTAAAGACATTTAAATTTATTTAAGTGATCTCTACACCCAATGTGGGGCTCAAACTCATGGCCCCAGATCAAGAGTTGGAAGCTCTACTGACTGAGCCAGCCAGGTGCCCCTGTCTAAAGGATTCCAAAAACTTTTTAATGTTTTATTCATTTTTGAGAGAGAGAGAGAAGGGGAGGAAGCAGAGAGAGAGAGAGAGGGAGGGAGACACAGAATCTGAAGCAGGCTCCAGGTTCTGAGCTATTAGCACAGAGCCTGATGTGGGGCTTGGTGGGGCTTGAGCCCATGAACAGTTAGATCATGACCTGATGGAATATTTTTTAAATGTGTATTTGTTTTCAAAGTGAGTGGGTGTGCAGGTGTGTGAGAGTGGGAGAAGGGCAGAGAGAGAGAGGAAGAGAGAATTCCAAGCAGGCTCAGCACTGTCAGGGAAGAGCCTGACACGGGGCTTGATCCACGAACCATGAGATCACTACCTGAGCCAAAATAAGGAGCGAGACATTTAACCCACTGAGCCACCCAGGTGCCCCTAAAGGATTTTTAATGAGGAAAAGCCTAACACCTTTCTTTTAAAATCTTCCCTGCCAACTCTACATCATCCTTCCCTCTTGCCCTGAATTCTAAAAATCTGTTGTTACTTTAGTTATTATTGTAGTCCTTTTTCTTCCCCTAATTTGGTGTTTCCGAGAATATAGAAGTCTTGGCTGAGAGGAAAGGTCATTCCTGACATATCTAATCCTATATTTATTAATGTGATCTGAGTTCATCTTTTCCTAGTCAAGTGAAAGAAGGCACTTGTCACCTAACATTTTGATCAACAGACATATTCCCAGGTTTTAATAACATATATCTTCCTTTACCACATTATAGGATTTTAGTAAAACCTTGGATCGCCAGTAACTTGTTCTGGACGTGTTCTGCAAGGCAAGCAAACATTTCTAATAGATTTTAACTTGTTTTGTAATACAAGTAATGTGTGATGTCAGATGTCACATGATCACAATTGAGCCAATGGTTCTTAAAATTCCCTTTGATTTACAAGTGCTTTGGATCACAAGCATGTTTCCTGAATGAATTATGCTTGCAAACCAAGGTTTTACTGTGTTTTTTTTTAATGTTTTATTTATTTTTGAGACAGAGAGAGACAGAGCACGAGCAGGGGAGGGTCAGAGAGAGGGAGACAGAATCTGAATCAGCTTCCAGGCTCTGAGCTGTCAGCACAGAGCCGGACGTGGGGCTCAAACCCACGAACCGTGAGATCATGACCTGAGCCAAAGTTGGAGACCTAACTGAGCCACCCAGGCACCCCAGTTTTACTATGTTTTTAATGTTCATGTTTATTTTTGAGAGAGAGAGCAGGTGCATGAAGGGAAGGGGCAGAGAGAGAGGGAGACACGGAATCCGAACCAGCCTCCAGGCTGCACAGAGCCCAGTGTGGGGCTCGAACTCACGAACGGCAAGATCATGACCGGAACTGAAGTCAGTTGCTTCACTGACTGAGCAGTCCAGGGGCGCCTGGGGGGCTCAGTCGGAGTCTCTGACCTCGGCTCAGGTCATGATCTCACGTTCGTGGATTTCGAGCCCTGCTTCGGGCTCTGTGCTGACGGCTCAGCCTGGAGCCTGCTTTGGATTCTGTGTCTCCCTCTCTATCGCTGCCCCGCCCCCTCTCATGCTCTGTCTCTCTCTGTCTCAAAAAATTAAAAAAACGTTTAAAAAATGAAAGTTTATTTTGACAGAGAGTGCATGTGCATACACGTGGGAGAGGGGCCGAGAGAGGGACACCCAGGCGGGCCTGTGCTGTCAGCAGCAGAGCCCTGTGGAGGCTCGAACTCGTGAATTGTGAGATCATGACATGAGCTGAAAGCAAGAGTCAGACGTTTAACCGACTGAACCATCCAGGCGTCCTGATTTTTACTGTTTTGAGAGAATGCCATGGAGAGGATCCATCTCCATACAGAAAAGACTCTTAACCTTGTTTTCATAAAGCCACGTTAATGTCTAACATTGGCTTAAAACGATTTTTCTCTTGACACCTGTACTGCGTGGAGGCAATAAGTTAGAGTGGATGTATTTTCTTTACATGGTGAGTGAGCCAGGAACGATTTGCGTTCTAAAACATTCTTACGAGAGGAGGGAAGAAACGTCACTGATGCTCTAAATTGTTTTGCTTCACACTTTTGCATCCATCATGCTAAAGGGTTCTTAGAACCAGTTTGGTCACTCACTGCCTCTGGCTCCCGCCCGTGCGAGCCAGATTTGGGGCTCTCGGATGTGTGTGAGAGACAGATTCAGACACCACACCGCCTTCTAGGCTTCTGCGCAGCGATGACTCTGGCGTGTGTAGTTCTGGAGCTGGACGAGGGACCCGTGGTTCAGTCCGCTCTGTCATTATTTATAGAAGACATTGGGCCTCAGCTTTTTTCAACTGAAGTTAAATCTCAAGATCACCTAGAATTCTAAATTATATTTTATCTTTTACATTTAGTTGCTAGCTGATTTTTTACGTCTAGAGCTATTTCAGTATTTTGACATCTCTTGGGCACCTGGGTGGCCCAGTTGGTTGAGTGTCCAACTCTTGATCTCAGCTCAGGTCTTGATCTTAGGGTCGTGAGTTCAAGCCATGCATTGGGTTCTGCACTAGGCATGAAGCCTACTTTTTAAAAAAATATATTTTGATAGCTCTTTAATTGGTAGACATAGTTCATCTGTATATCTTATGTAGTTTTGCTTTCTTTGAAATGTTATTGAATTGATCTGTAGCTTACAATCAATCAGTTGGGTTTTAGAATTGAGAGACTAGAGTATATAAGTGACCCCCAAAACTTGATGGCTTTTACTTCTGCACGGCTCTTGTTTGTCAGTTGCATCTCTAAGATACCTTTTTTTATGTTAGACTAGAACACAGAAGAAAAGTAAATCGATGCAGGGGAGCGTTGCCTAGTGATGAGCCTCTTTATTTGTGGGTGATGCACCTGCGGCTCGAGTATTGGGGTAACCCCCTGACTTCCGTTCAAACACTAGGGTTTTAGACCCAGCCTGACCACCGAATAGCAGCTTGGCTTTAGGAAAGCAACTTTGTTTCTGAGCTTCAGCCATCTTGTTTCATCCACCTCGTTTTCATCCACCTCATAGGACTGCTGCGCAGGGGAGCCCTGTCCTGCGGTAGGGTGAAACGAACACCGGTGTTTTAAACTTGAGCATCTGTATCGGAACTCCCGCCCAGCAGATCTCTGGTGGCACTGGGACTGCCTTCCGGGTAGAAGCCCCCTTCAGGGCAGGCTGATCCTGCTTTCCTCTCTGCACCGTCTGGCCTGGTCTTCAGACACCCAGTTTTCCCAGGCTTCCCTTTGGACTTGCGTGGTCTCCCACCGTGTTAGCCGCGGCCCATCCTCCCGAAGGCTGAAGCTCACAGGCGCCCTCTAGTGCTCCCTGGACGCGCCATGTTCCAGCACCGCGAACAGTGCCCCGCGGCTCCCAGTCGGCTCTCGGTACGTGGTGGAGTCTGAGTCTGCAGAATGATTCAGTTTGTCTGTCTGACTTGTAGAAGAGGGTTGCAGTCGCTGATCCAGTGTCATGGTCTCTGAGGAGTATTTCTGTTTTCAAGGAAATGCTTACGATCCTGCAGGATGTGGAGGGATCTGTGTTTTTAGCAGGAACACCAGCCTGCTCTTAGGAAGATGGCGTTCTCCCCACTGAGGAGTGAAGGGGGCCCGGGGCAGAGAGGCCATCTGGAGACCTCTCTGCCCTTCAAGAGAGAAACCAAAACAGACCTTACTCCGGGCCTAAGAGGATTTAGACAAAGCCAGTTGCCTCAGAAAATAGTTGGTGGGTGTAAATAGGTAACAGGAGTGTTTTTGCCTCCCTCCCCCCAACGAGGGGTGATGTTTTTTCTATATTTGTGCTTTTTATTTTCTCTGGTCATCCGGTGTAAAGTCCCTTCCCACATGATCTTCTCTCCCAACATTCTCTTTGTTCCCTGGAAAGCTCTTACCAGAATTTGTAGTTTCATCCTGACTGGGTTGTTTCCCTCCCACGGGGTCCTCTGAGCGCCATGAAATTAGGAGCCACGCCTCTTTGTTCCGGGCCTTCCTCCCCACACACGGCAGAGCGGGGTTCGGGTGTTGTCTGCGTCAGGACTGTGCCGTTTCCTTCACGGCGTCAAGAGTGCAGGCCCGCAGGCCAGCCCCGGCTCCCCTCGTTTCCGACTCTCCGGGGCCCACTCGGGAAAACGGGGAAGGCAGCGGGGGGACGTGTGTGCTGTTGCGCGTGTGTAGTACTTCGTATGTAAAGTGCATGTCAGAGAGTGTGATGGTTTTACTCTGGATTAAGCGTGTGGAGTGTGTGGCGCGTGGTAAAGGGCCGCGGGGCTCCTGGCTGAGTCGGAGGAGCATGACTCTCCTTCTGGTTGTGAGTTCAAGCCCTGTGTTGGGGTAGAGATTATTTAAAAAAAAAAAAAAAAGTGGAGTTACAGTAAAGAAAACATGTTTCACCAGAAACAGAAGTGGGAGTCCACTGTACGAAATCCGTGGTCCCTCTGGATGTTGATGCGAGAGGTGTAGCTGGCTTGGTTTTTAATTACACGTTGTTGCCAGAGTCCCATTCCTTCTCCTCAGGAGCAGTGAGACCAGCAAAGCTGGCCTCAGCTCTGTAGCGTAAATTAGCACCCAGTCCTTTTTATTCTCTTACCAACTTGTGTTCTTTTTAATGGATATGGTGATAGGATTTTTTCTTGAGAGAGTCCTAATTCTCTAGGAGAGGAGGGGAAATTTCTGCTTGTTATTTAGTTATTTAGTTAGTTAGTTAGTTACTTGAGAGAGAGAATCCCAAGCAGGCCCTGTGCTGTTAGCACAGAGCCCAGTGCGGGGCTCAAACTCACAAACCATGAGATCATGACCTGAGCCGAAACCAAGAGTCAGACGCTTAACCCACTGAGCCACCAGGCACCCCGTTTGCTTGATCGTTTTAAGTTTTGTGAACAGTGCAGCACCCTGCTGGACCCTCTGTGTCTGCATTTGTCACCTGAAAAGGGGGGGACAGTTGGAGATCTTTATTTTATTAGCAATTTCTGCTTGTTTAATCCTTGTGCCAAACCATGGAGGTAGGCCCTATTTTCTTGTTACTCAGGAGGCATTTGTGAGGTTGGAGGACGTGTCCATGGCTCTGCTGCCAGAGTCGTGAATGGGCCGAGCGGAGCCGGGGTGCACTGACCCCACCCAGAGCCACATCCTAACCCTCTGTGCTCTGCCTCCTGCAAAGTCTGCCCCTCGCAGACTTAGTCTTGGCCTTTAAGACCTGGCCCAAGAATCGCCTTTTGGAAGTTTTTCCTTACCCTTGCCTTTGCCCTGTGAGAATGGATTGTTCTTTGTTCTACTTACCTGGTCGCTTCTGAGGAATTGTTGGTTGTACTTACAGACTTTGGACACTAGGTGGCATCTGTTGATAGAAAAGTAAAATGGTGTTTGGGGCTGAGGAAGAGTAACAAAGGAAGGAACCTTGATTGTATTTCTAGGCTCTACTAGGTAAACAGGCGGGTCAGACTGGAGAGATGGGGGAGCAGGTGGTTTGGTTTTGTTCTGTTTTTGTGGTATTTCTCCCGACAACCACATCACCTAAAACCTTTACTTCGGAAATACCTACCAACAGTTGGAGACACGAATCCTTTGTTGTGGTACCTATTGGACATGGAGAAATAAGGGCCTATGAACCAATATATCTCGTACTGCAGCAGTTAGGAGTTGCGGACCGGCGGCCGGACAGGCGGCTCTCAGCCGTGAGTCCGCTCGTGGGCGCGCCAGCAGCCGTGGCTGGCCCTTCCAGATGTTCTGCTGAATGAAAACCTCCTCTGTGAGTTTTAATTTTCGTTTTTACTGCAAAGTATTTACATAAATATAGAACCTGTTTGGTCGTAACACTTCTGCAGAAGACTGGTTATCTGGGGCTAAAGCACAGTGCATCACTCAGCAAAACGTGTGAGTGAGATGCTGGCCTTCTCTTCGAAACCTGTATCTCTCTCTGTAGCCATGATTTGTAACTGCAGTTGAAGGGGAAGAATAAACGTTTTTAAAAGTGTATTTAAAGCAACTTTTTAAAGGTGTTTGTAAGTTTTTCCTGTGATACATTGCAATTTTATGTGTTTTAGGGGTCTGGTAACTGTGAAGCATTTTTACTTTGGTTTATTTTGTCACGGTCTCTATTACTGGTTTCTCATGGCTGCTGTCACAGATTACCACAGAGTTGGTGGCTTAAGGCGGCAGAAATGTATTCTCAGCTGGGGACACCGTCGCCGGCTGGTTCGCTAGGCCAACATCAAGGTGTGGAAGGGCTCCCCCTGGAGGCTGTAGCAGAGAAGTCTACTCCTTGCCTCCGCCCCCTTGCACATCCGTGGGTCTCCTTCTCGTGGGTGTGTGGTGTCACACCTCCCTCTGCTTGCTCCCTTTTAAGGTCGCTTGTGACAGCATTTAGAGCCCACTCAGATGACCAGTTCCATCTCAGAACCCACAACCTAACCTCTCTCCAAAGACCCTTTTGCTTCTAAACTGACATTCACCGGCTCCAGATTAGAACCTCATATCTCCGGAGACCGTTTTCTGGCCCTGCTATCGTGTCCTTGTAGCACTTGGCACAGCCGGTTCAGCATGATTCCGATCCTGCCTCTGGGCATCAGTTTATCCCACAAGGGGGTGGGCGGAGCATTAGGATGGATGCATTATGGGAAACTGCTCCCCAACAGGTGCCATCTCTTACTTCTGAGAATGGGCTGTACCACCTGCGGACACTGTTAAGTTGGCTGAAGCAAAATGCTTGATGAATTTGACTCTACAAAAGCTGGAAAAAGAGCAGAAATGAATGATACATAGTCATCTAACTTCCCAAATGATGCTTCTTTCTGACGGTGTTTCTAAGAGCAAGTTGTAAGCTTACAGGTCTGATCATAAATTCGTGATCATTTTCTAACGAATTGGCAAGTGAGTAACTGTCTTGTCAAAGTGTATGAGATCCTTACTGTGTTGTAATATGGAATATTGATCACACGTGCTTCTGATGGCTTTACAGGGGCTGCTTCTATTGGCCTGATGGTGTGAATTACTATTTTAGAATTTTGTAGAACCTTGCATATATATTGACTGCAGATGGATTTGGCATAATTTCTTTTTTTTTAAATAGTTTATTGGCATAATTTGATAAAGACTGATTTGCAACTCCTTGATATATTACTGTAGAGTCCTTTTGTAACTTTAGATTCAAAAGAGAGCACCAGTCACCAGTTGGGCTGGTATGTAACAGTTAGGTTTGAGCCTAGAAAGGAAGACGTGGTGTGAACGGACCTGTAGTTTGTCGGGCCGTGTGCTAGGTTCCAGTGATCCCAGCGAGCCCCGTAGCCAGCCCACGCTGCACTGGGGAAGCCAGCTGGTGTCCAGTAAGTACAGGGAGAAGTGAGGGCAGTTGTGACCAGCGCCATGAGGGAGAAAGCTAACGAGGCAGCCTGGGGGCTCGGGGACTGGGGGCTGGGAGGACCGCTGGGCCACGCGACAGCATCCCGGGCACGGGGGCCATGTGCATGCCTGGCACAGGAGCAGAACGAGACCCGGGCCGGGTGTGGGGGTTTAGCTGCAGCGAGGGGACAGAGCGGCAGGGCCCTCTGGGGACCGGCAAGGTCCGTTGTGTGACTGGTAGTTGTTAACAATTTCCAGTCACTGCTCTCGCTGCCACTGTTGCGTGGAGGCCCCAGAAGGGAGACTGGACTTTTACTTCCCTGGCGGGACGCTGTTGGCACGGACCCCAGCCCGCGCAGTCTCCGCTGGCCGGCGGGGGGCGCTTCTGTTCTTCGCGGGCTGGGCCGTGTTTTGTTTTCTCTCTGGACACTGCTTTCTTTCATCTTTACGCTCTGTATTTGTTTGTCTTCCTTGTGCTTATTTTAAAGTCAGGCTCCAGGGAGTGTGGGACTCTGGCCCTTGAATATCGCTGAGTCCCTGAGCGAAGGCGTCAGAGACCTCGGGGACTAGACTCGCCTCATGTTTGATTTGCTGTATTTAAGGTTTTAGAAATTGGCTTTAACAACATACATAAAAATGATGCAGAAGGATTTTAGTAACGTCTGTCTCATTTTCAACATCTGTGTGTTCCCATTTTTATTACAAAAGTAATACATGCCCATTTTGAAAAGTTGAACCTTGTTAAAAATAGTACTGTGTAACAAAAAAATTGCTTGTGATCCCGTTCTCCAGAGATAATTCTGTTAACTATTTGGTGTTTTGAATTGTTTTCTTAGTATGTTGTAGCTGAATCACTTGAAAATTGTTTGCTCTGTTTTTTTTTCAGCAAAGTTTTCCAAAAGTCCTCCGGCAGGTGTTTTTGTTTTTTTAACCTGCTGTTTAAACCTGTGTGTAGGGGCGCTCGGGTGGCTCCGTTGATTAAGCATCAGACTCTGGATTTCAGCTCAGGTCGTGATCTCACAGTTGTGGGATTGAGCCCCACATCAGGCTCCACACCGAGCAGGGAGCCTGTTTAAGATTAAGATTCTCTCTCCTCGCTCTGCCCCTGCTCACTGCTAGCACCCTCTCACTCTCTTTCTCAAATAATAAAGATAAACATTAAAAACGTGTGCTGCTTTCTCAACCACATGGGACTTGTTTCTTTGCCATTGGATAATTTCTCTAAGATAAAGTGTCTGAGGCAAGTTCAACGTGTAATCTGGCTAGAGAGTTCTTTTTTTTTTTCTTAAATGTTTGTTTATTTTAAGAGAGAGGGAGAGAGAGAGATACGATACATGAGTGCGGAGGAGGGGCAGAGAGAGAGAGAGAGGGAGAGAGAGAATCCCAAGCAGGCTCCATGCTGCCAGCACAGAGCCCGACTTGGGGACTGATCTCACGAACTGAGATTATGACCTGAGCCGAAATCAAGAGTCAGTTGCTCACCCAACCGAGCCACCCAGGCTCATCTGGTTAGAAAACTCTTGATAGCAGGGCTCCTGGGTGCTCAGTCAGTTAAGTGTCCGACTTCAGCTCAGGTCATGATCTCATGGTTTGTGGGTTCGAGCCCCGCGTCGGGCTCTGTGCTGACAGCTAGCTCAGAGTCTGGAGCCTCCTTCACATTCTGTGTCTCCCTCCCTCTCTGACCCTCCACTGCTCGTGCTGTCTCTCTCTGTCTCTCAAAAATAAATAAAATATTTTCAAAAAAAAGAAAATTCTTGATAGTGTTACAGAAATTATATCAAAAGTTCTTGATTTAATTCAGTCATTGTTTTCATTTTTCTGACACAGTTTTTAAAATTCTTGTGTTTTCAAGAAGAAATGTCCAAAAACTTAAAGTAGGAAAGGATTGGAACCAGAGTTTTCCAATGGGCACGACACAGAGTCAGAAGTCACTGAGCGGGGTATAGCCCCATGTGCCGCACAGAGACGTGGAAGGAGAGAAGGGCCTGGCGTTGGCTGGTGTCACTGCCGGGAGCTGTGCAGTCACGTGATGCGAGCCAAGAGCATTTTCTGAGACAGCCCTGCTTTCCTTTGAACGCTTTTCAAGTATTGGGGGTTTTTTGTTTAGTTTTTGTTGTTGTTGTAAATAGACTCACTGTAAACATTCGGAGGGAAAATTGTTCGTCTCGCCCCCTCGGAGCGCGGGCTGCGGCTGGGGGCTTGGAGTGTGTGGTGTGTGCGCCTCTTACCTTGGTGGTTTTAGCACAAATACTTCCTCTCTTTTTTTTTATAAACTTTTTAAATTCTTTTTTGTGTTCGTAAACATTTTTGAGACAGCGTGATCGGGGGTGGGGGAGTGGAGCAGAGAGAGTCTGTGCTGTCAGCAAAGAGCCCCGTGTGGGGCTCGAACTCAAGAAATGTAGATCATGACCTGAGCCGAAACTTGAATCGGACACTTGACCAACTAAGCCACCCGGGTGCTGTAAGCATTTTTTATTTTTAAATAACCTTTATGCACCTCGGACCACAACCCTGAGATCAGGTGGGCGCTCCACCGACTGAGCCAAGCAGGCGCCCCTAAAAAGTTTCTCTTTAAATACAGTTGTAAATCTTTAAATATTGTCCTCTTTAAGTGCAGCTCTTTTTTTAAACTTTATTATTAACATTTATTTATTTTTGAGAGAGAAAGAGAGACAGAATGTGAGCGGGGGAGGACCAGAGAGAGACAGAGGCAGAATCCAAGGCAGGCTCCAGGCTCCCAGCTGGCGGCACAGAGAGCCCGACACGCGGCTCGAACTCATGAACTGTGAGATCATGACCTGAGCCAAAGTCAGACTCTTAACTGACTGAGCCCCCCAGGCGCCCCGCCCACCCCTGTTTTCACCTCCGGTTGACTGTAGAACCTGAAGCAGGTGCTTCCTTCCCCACCTGTTGGTACGGTGAAGCCACGTGAGGGGAGCCTTCCTTTCCTGTTGACTTCAGAGCAGACGAGCGTCTCGGGGACAGGAGCTGGATGTCCCCGAGTGCCGGCTCCACTGCGTTTCCAGAGAGCCCCCTGCACCGCTCTTGAGAGCCCCGCGCGTCCCCTCAGGAACGCCACCTGTTAGGCTCAGCTGCTCTTCATTGCTCCTTTGGAAAATGAATCTGCTTGTTTAAAAACTTGCTGTCCAAGAAAGAGCCGCCTCTGAACTCGGAAGGCGTGTGCTGATCTCCAGCATTCCCGCGTCTCCCCGCCCCTCCCCGAGTTTAATTTACCTGTGTTCTTTCTGTCGTGTGCAGCTTTCCCTCGTTTGAAACCAATGACATAGGACTCTTTCTCTTCTTTATTCCGTGTTCCCCTCTGCCATCTCTTTCCCCACGGGCCCGTGTTTCAAGACCTCGTGTCTGAGGGCTGCTCCCTTCTTTCACCTGCGCTCAGCCCCAGGGCGATCGCACCGTTCCGTTTGTGCAGTGGCCGGCCTGGACCCGGGCTCCGGGCCCCGGTATCTCATGGCCCTTCTGGCCTCTCTGCTTGGTCTCCTCCGGGCATCTCAAACAGGACCGAAACCCAGCTCCTGCACCCCGGCCCCCGCCAGAACCTGGGCTCCGGAGTCTTCGCCACCTCTGTGAGCTCTGTGCCTCCGTTGGGAGGCCTGCCGGTCCTCTTTCCCGCAGTCTGTTCGCAGAGCCTGGCTACGAAGCTTCAGAAAAGATCCCCAGACCAGCAACTTCTCGCCACCTGCGCGGCCCCTGGCTGCTGGTTCGTCACAGTAGCCTCTTGACTGCTGCCTCTCTCCCGTTCCCCAGTTACGAGTGGCTTCGTTAGATCTGCGGTCGGAAGCTCCTGAGAGCCTTCCTCCACAGAGCAAGCGGCCGGCGTGGGCCTGTACACTTGTGACTCAGGCCACATCAGTCCTGCGTTGCATGTCCCTGAGAGTCCATGCCCAGGTCTCAGCAGTGGCTTTGACACCCTCCGCCACATGTTCTAGCACATTCTGATCTCCCTCCCGCCGCCTCCGCACTGGGGCCACTGGGGCCACTGGGGGCACTGGGGGCGGTGCTGGGCCTCTGCACACCTGCCGCTTCTCTCCTGGCGGTGTGCTTGCCCTCTGCCTAGTGCACTGTCCCCTCTGCTGCCTCCCCTCCCCCTCCCACCCCTGCCACTTAGAAACTGCTTTATTTTCTCCAAGGTGCTAGCATTCAGTCGCCAACTTGTCATTTCCTAGTGACTTTTTCATTAGAATGGAAGCACAAATGAGGGCAGACACCTTTTGTTCTTTGCTGTATCCTCCGGGCCTGGAACCAGAGTATAATAGACGTCTGATCATTTTCCTGGTAGTTTTACACACTTGACCCTTGAACCCCCTGTGCAGTCAGAATTCCACGTACAACTTTTGACCCCCCCCCAAAATCTTAGCTACTGACAAGTCTACTGTTGACCGGAAGCCTTATTGACAAATAAATAGTTAACACAAGTTTTGTAAATTACTCGTATGCTATACCGTGTTCTACAGTAGAGCTCCAGAAAACGTAATTAAGGAAACTCTAAGAAAGAGAAGACACTTTTCGTGATGGCCTGTGTCCATCGGGGAAATCCGCACGGCAGTGGGTCCGTGCTGTCCGGGCCGGCTGTGCTGGGAATTGGAACAGAGTGACGCTTATCATCACTGCTTCCCTTAAGGAGTGACCGCTACTCTTTGAAATTTTTCTTCTGCCAATTTTGGGATATGTTCCAGGTCATTTATTCTTCTGAATATAGTGGCCAGTTAGTCCAGACGGTGTCAACCAAGCCCAGTCCATGGTGGCATCTGTGTGTGAGCCGGCTGTGTCCCGGGCCTGGGGGAGGGCGTCCTTGCCCATGCCGGGCGCAGGGCCCCTGTGGGAGCCGGGAAGGCTCTGGGCTTCGCTGGCCTCCCCGCGTCCCCAGCTGCTGTCTCTCCACCGTCTGCTGCCGCGCCAGCCGTGCAGGCTGTTGAAATTCCACCTTCAGTGTGGAAGTGTTCTCTCCACGTGTGGTCTTACAGGAGAGATCGGGCGCCAGGGTGGACAGACGATGACCTTGTAATTAGTAGAGTGTATATTCATTTTGAGAAATGTATAAATAGCTCCCAAATTTCTGATAGTTTCACTAGAACTAGTTTTACAAAATAATTTGCGTGTGAGCTTAAGTACAGTGTTTTGCCTCGATGGTCGCTGTCCACAGCCGTGGAGCGAATGGGGGCCTCAGCTAGAGCGATCCCGATGCGCAGTGCGGTCACACCAGCGGGGCCAGCCCTGTTCTGCGGTTGACGAGGGACACCGTAGTAGTGTCTCAGCAGTTCAGACAAAGTAGTGTCAGTTGACTGCAATGTGAGCCCGGGGCGGGGGCACTCTGGACTTTGGCTCAGGTTGTGATCTCACGGTCCGGTCCCTGCATCTGGCTCAGCGCTGGGTGTGGGGCATGCCTAAGAGTCTCTGCCCCTCTCCTGTTCACACACACTGTCTCCTCTCCCAAAAACCAAACAAACACAAACACAGCAAAAAACAACAACAAAAATTTTAAAAATTGAGACTTGAGGGGCACCTGGGTGGCTCAGTCGGATAAGCGTCCGACTTTGGCTCAGGGCATGATCTTGCTGTTCGTGAGTTCGAACCCTACATCAGGCCGTGTTCTGACAATTCAGAGCCTGGAGGCTGCTTCAGATTCTGTCTCTGTCTCTCTCTCTGTCTCTCTCTCTCTTTCTGTCTCTCTTTCTCTGCCCCTCTCCCATTCACACTCTGTCTCTGTCTTAAAAATAAACATTTAAAAAAATTTTTTTAAGATACCAAAAAAAATGAGACATAAGGTTGTGAATTTGGTTCGATTTGGATATATCATTAGAGGCGTCTAGTGGCTCAGTTGGTTAAGCATCTGACTTCGGCTCAGGCCATGATCTCACGGTTTGTGGGTTTGAGCTCCACGTCGGGCTCTGTGCTGACAGCTAGCTCAGAGCCTGGAGCTTGTCTTTGGCTTCTGTGTCCCCCTCTCTCTCTGACCCTCCCCTGCTCACACTGTCTCTCTCTCAAAAACAAAAACACTAAAAAATTTTTGGATGCATCATTAATCCTCATTCTCATTTCATTGAAATTGTGTATAATTTCGGTGTTCCACACACTGGGCTGAAGTGTGCGCTAAAGTGACATACTGGTGAACTTTTCTTCATTCTCAGGGAAAAAATAGGTGGGTAGGTCTAATTTCCTCAGACTAAAATTTTGGCCTGTGTTCTTTGCTCTATCAGACGGTCCAGTGACTGAGGAAGTAGCCAAGAGCAGTAGTTTTTACATGAGTTTCCAGAGTCGCAGTCACCCGGAGACCTTAGGGCACGCGAGCCGCTGGGTCTCACCCTGGGTTTCCTGCTCTGAGACTCCCCGTGCAGAGGTTAACCTTCTGCCCCGGAAAGCTCCGGAAAGCCACGCTGCTCTTTGCTGCTCCACGTGTCCGTGTGTGTGGCGTACGTCTCGTCCTCCAGGCGGACTAGGACTCCTGGGTCCTAGAGACACGTTCTTCAGTCATTCTCCCCGAGGTGTGTGTTCCATGAGGGCCTGCCTGAGATGGACTTCCTAAAGGACCAGACGCCCTTCACCTTGCCCCGTCCTTGTCCTGCAAAGGTGCAGACTAGGGGGCGGAGCTGGGAGGGCGGGTGGTAGGGAGGTGCCTGTGCCCCAGCACTCACATCTCTTTTTTTAAATTTGTTTTTAATGTTTATTTATCTTAGAGCCAGAGCCAGAGTGTGAGCAGAGGAGGGGCACGGGGGTGGGAGGGGGACACAGAATCCAGAGCAGGCTCCAGGCTCAGAATTGTCAGCACAGAGCATGACACGGGGCTCGAACCCATGAACCGTGAGGTCGTGACCTGAGCTGAAGTGGGACACTTAACCGACTGAGTCACCCAGGCACCCCGGCACTCACATCCTAAGAAAGAAGAGGACTTGAGGAGGCCCCTTATAACCGTGACATTTTACAGCTTAAAAACCGTACAGAAATAGTCCCTATTGGGAGGCTTAGGCCACGCCTTCATTTATTTCTTCTTCCGTTGTCACTCTGGTGCCTCGGACCTCCTTCATGCTGTGCTGGAGGAAAGGGAAATGCACTCCTGGCCTCGGGGACTCCGACGATGCAGGAGGCAGACAGACCACTGCAGTGTAGTGACGTAGGGTGTTCACCTAAGTTTTGTGTGCGAGTGTGCACCTGAGCTTGGTGGTGAGGGCCAGGGAAGACCCTGGAGCGTGAAGAGTTTAGCCAGACGGAAATGACAGTCGTGCTGTCCCAGGCGCAGGCGAAGGCGGAGTGTGAGGGACAGCGCCTTTCCTCCAAGCTCCCTTTGCCTTTGTGCTTCGGAGGCTCACTGCTCCCGAGTTCTCTGCCTTCTCTTCTGAGGACAGGCACAGGGTGTTCGATCATCAGTAGGTCCTGTATTTAATCTGATAAAATGTAATAACTGAAAAATCATGAGCTTATAACCAGTGTATCTGTAGTCCTACCTGCCTTTCCCCTTTTTTAGTTTTTAAAAATTTTTTAATGTTTATTTTTAAGACAGAGACAGTGCGAGCAGGGGAGGGGCAGAGGGAGAGGGAGACACAGAATCTGAGGCAGGCTCCCGGCTCTGAGCTGTCAGCACACAGCCCGACGCAGGGCTCGAACTCAAGAACCAGGAGATCGTGACCTGAGTCAGACACTTAACCAGCTGAGCCACCCAGGTGCCACATACCTGCCTTTCCTGGTGTTCGTGCAGCGTTTTCTGGGTTTAGTGAGGTGGACAAGAAGAACGAAAAGATACGCAAGTAAAAGTTGAGTGTTAGTTGAATCTAAGTGAAAGAGCCGGGAGGAGAAAGCGTGGGGAAGAGGTAACCGGTGTCCTCCGTATGCGTCCAAGATGTTCTTTACCTTTCTATGGAAGCATGTGGCTCACACCCACTTTTCCCCACTGTGAATTCGCACAGAGGTCCTGTGACCGTGGAGAAGACCTGAGGCCAAGTAAAAATTAATGTTTTGTATTTTTGTTGGGTATCGTTGAAGGCCTGACCAAGTATACATTTCTGGAAGTGCCTCAAAATAACATATCATTTGTGTTCTTCTGTGTGTTCGTAAAAAGCTAAGGGAGGTCGGCCTCTGGGCCCTAGCAAGAGCGTCTCGGGGGTGGCTTCTCCGGGGGCCCTGCCACAGCTGGGCTGGGTGGCTCTGGGCATGCACAGAGCGTCGGCCTCCCTGGCATCGCATCCATCTGCAGATTGAAGGGGCTGTGCTAGGATCTTAAAGTACCTTTCGCTCTAAAGTTTTATGTTCTTGCACTTTCTTAACCTGGAGCCTTTTTAGTCTGATTTCTGTCAGAGCCCAGTTCAGTAATGAGGTGATGCCACGGACGTGCCTTTCCTCGTTCCGTTCCCAGGGAGGCGTGACCCGTCGTGCTCTTCTTTCCAGGGGTCCTTGCGGGTTACAAGCACCCCTCACCCGCCAAACCAATCCGCTCCCAAATTCGGGCGGCGAGGGGTAGCTCTGCGTTAGCAGGTGTCAGAGGGACTCTGTTTCTGTTGCTGTCGTAAAGGCAGCCATTTCATGATGGGCAAGACTTTGATACTTGAGTGCCAGGTCCTGAAGGACCTTGAACATGGACTTCAAACTAACAACAGAAAGACAAAGCTGTTGTGGACAAAGCCGAACTTAAGACGCTTTTTGCTTTTTCTTCAGCTCAATGTCCTTGGGGTTTTCTCACATAGTTAATACACTGTTGCCAAAGCATGTAATTCTTTTAATGTTTGTTTATTTTGAGGGAGAGAGCAAGTAAGCAAGGGAGCAAGCAGGCAAGCATAGAAGGGATGGGGGGGAGAGAGTCCTAAGCAGGTTCCACACTGCCAGCACAGGGCCAGATGCGGGGCTTGAACTCAGGAACTGTGAGATTGTCACCTGAGCTGAAATCAGGAGCCCGACGCTTAACCGACCGAGCCGCCCAGGCGCCCCCACCAGATCATGTAATCTGAGCAGATTATTGAGCTGTACCTAAATGTCAGAATAATAAGGTGCAAAATGATTCTTACTGGTAACCGAGAGAGATACTTATGGGCACTTACTATTAAATCGGTGGCTGTTCGCAGCCTGAGCAGTGAGCAAGCCGGAGTGGTTCCTCCCCGGAGTCTGGGGGTGCTGAAGACCGCACAGACGACACTGGATGGCCTGGCGGAGCCAAGTGGTCTTTAAAGAGTGGCGACATTAGTTACTAAATTACCTTTCTTTTTTCCCCTCCAAAAAAGGCTTTATTGTTTATTACATAGAGAGGGAGGGGTTCTGTCCTTGGCTGCCAGGGCGGTCCTCAGCACCTCTCGTCCTTTTGGCATGGACGTGTGTCCCCTCCCTTGTCTCGACGAACTTGCGGCACACTCATCCTTGGAGACATTAAGCAGTGCTGTGGCACAGCTCGGGTGGCGTCCCGCACAAACTCGGGGTGCTCGGTGGGGTGGCTGCGGCCAGGCCTCAGCTTGCTCCCGTCGTCCGTCCTTCCTGGTGGCCCTCGCTGAGCACTGCCCCCTTCCCGCCCCCCGGCCGCAGAGCCTGGGCTGCTGCTCCTCCTTGGCTCCTCCGTGGCCCGAGAGTGACTCGCTTCTGATACTTTGTATCTTTCTCAAGGGTCAAGGGTCCGGGTAGAGTGGTCTCTTATGTACTCACCTCCAGGTTCTGTTTCATGTTTTGTCTTGTTAGGAGAGAACGTTGAACCCACTCCCTGAGCTATCCGAAGAGAGCGACTCAATGCACCTGGGCCAGGCGGTCTGTGGGCATGAAGTGGCTGGGAGAATCCAAGAACATGGTGGTGAATGGCCGGCGGAGCGGAGGCAAGCTGTCTGCCGAGCCCCCGCAGAGCCCGGCGAAGCTGCAGCACGCGGGGAAGGAGGCCGCCAAGGCCGGCAGGCACGCGGCCGAGAGGAGGGCCAGCAGATGTACGTACGCGGCGGTCACGGCCGTTGTCGCGGGCGCTGGCTCTGCGCAGCGTTCCGAGTCCTCCCGGTGCACGGGGCAGCCTCTTTTATTTTTGCCCTTTCAGAGTTTTGACGGTTCTTCTCATCTGACGTGTACACCTCTAGTTTAGTGCTTAATATGATAACTTCAGTCATGCATTTGTGTCCATAACTTTGCAGTATTTTGTAGCGTGCGCATCTGAATGGACAGTCTGCTCTGTGAACTGAACTAAGTGCTGCTGCTGAGTTTAAGTGCAAACCGTATTTTGTATTCGACAGAAGTGTGTGTCTCTTTGAAAACTTAGACATGCGAATAATCAGTTCCATTCTCATTGACAAGGTAGACGGAGTTTAGGGCAGCTTCACAACTTATTGCCGTCCCTTCTGCTCTGTAGGGCAGACGCAGTGTGTCCTGGCAGTGGAGCACTGGGGTAACGCATCACTTTTTAAAAAAAATTTTTTTAATATTTATTTTTGAGAGAGCAGGGGAGGGGTAGAGAGACAGAGACACAGAATCCGAAGCAGCTCCAGGCTTTGACCTGTCAGCACAGAGCCCGACGTGGGGTTCAGACCCACGAACCGTGAGATCATGACCTGAGCCGAAGTCGGACACCCAGCCGACTGAGCCGCCCGGCGCCCCGATAATGTGCTACTTTTTTACCTTGCTCCTTCTTGGTCAGAGTGAGGCTGCTTGTTGAGAGGTCAAGAAATAGTTCTTTGAAGAGCAGGAAAGGCCCCCAGGATACGTGTTGAAGCTTAGGCAGGCAGCTGTGTGAAGATAACTGGTGGCGTACGGACATGTGAGGGAGGACAACTTTTTCCGTTCTGGTTTTTCCCGAGGTTAATTTAGCCCCTACGGAATATCCGCACTTGCGCTGGCATTGGCCCGCTCTGAGTAGGCTCGGACCTGCCTGGGACTTGGAACAGTTTCGGGTAGATTGCACCAGTTCCAGCTGGTTACCCTCATACCTTTCAGAGGTTAATGCGGTTTACTGGGCCCAGGCTGCCCTTCGCCTTTCCGTGGCGGAGCAGGTTACCAGCCGTTTCTGTCGTGAACGGGGCGGAAATCCCTGCTTGGGGTAGGGGTTCAGGAGAGCGCCCGCGGCGGAATAGATTGCCCTATTCGTGGACACCTCACCCTGTGGCATGTGATGGGACCTGAAGGAACTGAGACATGTAGTGACTGTCGCCGTGGTATTGGCTCTGGTCAGTACGTTAGGTGACTTTTTGGTTGGTTTTTTATTTTACCAAATTTATGTTTGCCGCCTTTTGGGGCATCCGAGAGCAAAAGGTCTTAATTGTTGGAGGTACGTGGTAATTTAGGAAAATGATCGCTAGATGTGCTACACTTTGCCATGTGTAGACAGATTTAGAGGACAGACTGGAAAAATCCAGAGAGTCTGAAGACGGACAGCATCACGTTGAGTACTGATTGGACAAGAATGGTACAAAAGGAGAGCCAACGATGAAAGAAAACAATGTTCCATCTTAGATGAACCACAGTGACTCACGCAGCAGCAGAGCCGCAGAGTACGTGAAGCAGACGCTGATGGAGTGGAGGGGGAAGCAGACGCCTCCGTAGCTTGGAGACTTGCGTGCCCCACTTTGAAGAACGACCGGAACAAAGGGCAGAAGGTGAACCGGCAGATGAGCGAGGACCCAGGCGCACCCTGAACCAGCGCTTCTGGACCACCGTCTGCGCGACCCTCCAGCAGCCACGTGCGCTCCTCTCAGGCGCACGGGGGACGTTCCGCAGGATAGGCCGCAGACTGGGCCGTGCCACAAGTCTCAACAAACTTAAAAGGATTGGAACCATACCATGTATGTTCTCTGACCACAATGGAGTAAAATTATAAGCAAATAATGGCAGTTTGAGAAAATCACAAAAGTTGACTCTTCAAAGAGATCAACAAAATTGGCAAAACTTTACCCAAGACTAACCAAGGAAAAGAGCAGAGTCAAGAATGAAAGAGGGGATGTTACCGCTGCCTGACAGAAACAGAGGTTACAGCAGACTGCTCTGAACGCTTGGACGCCAACAAATCAAATAACTCAAATGAACAAATTCCTAGACAGTAACAAACTACCAAAATCGATGCAAGAAATACAAAAATCCGAATAAGTCTGGAGCGTGTGAAGAGGTTGAGTCAGTAATTTTTAAAAAACATTACTAAGAAAATCTCAGGCCTGGATGGCTTTGTTGGTGAATACTGGCAGATATTTAAAGAAGAATTAACACCAATTCTTCACAAACTGTTCCAAAAAGTAGAAGGGAAGGAAGCACTTCCTCACATGATAAGACCAGTATTAATTCTGCTACCAAAACCAAAGACATTGCAAGAAAAAATACCCTGAAATCTATAATATCTCTATGAAGTATGGACACAAAATCCTCAACAAGATACTAACAAACCGAATCCAGCAACAGGTGAGAGTGATTTTGAAGCTTAATAAGCAAGTGGGATTTACCCCAGGAATGCCAAGCTGGCTTAATGCCCGGAAGTTAATGTGATGCTACCACATCAGACAGCATGATGAACAGAGACCGTCTGATCATTCCATTAGATGCAGAAAAAGCATTTGACAGAATTCAGCCCCTTTCAGGCTAAAAACTAGGAATAGAAGGAAATTTCTTCAACCTGAAAAAGGACATCTCCAGAAACCTGCAGCTAATGTGGGTTTCTACATTTAACGTTGAAAAACCATTCAATGCTTTTCCCCTAAGATCAGGAACAAGGCAAGAATATCTGTTCTCACCACTTATGTTCAGTACTATGCTAGAGATTCTGACCCAACAGTTAGGCAAGAAAATTAACTAAAAGGCCTTCGGATTGGAAAGGAAGAAGTAAACCCATCCTCGTCTGCAGTGACATGATTGAGGAATCCGCTAAAAAAACATTAGAACTGACAAGTGAGTTCAGCAGTATAGATCAGTATCCAAACAATAAAACTCTAAAACTTACACTTTGAAAACTGCAAGACATTATTGAGAGAAATTAAAGAAGACCTAAATAAATGGAAAGACATCCCATGTTCATTGATTAGGAGACTTAATACTGATGCGATGGCAGTACTCCCCAAATGATCTACAGATTGAAGATAATCCCTATCAAAATCTCAATTGGCTTCTTTGCAGAAATTGACAAATGGATCCTAAAATTCTTGGGGAAATTCAAGGAACCCAGAGCCGCCAAAACAGTGTTGAGAAAGAACAAAGATGGCACACTGACACTTCTCAGTTTCAAAACTTACTCCAAAGCTGCAGTGTTCTATTTGGCTAGACACGTATCTGGGGAATAGAATCAAGAGTCTGGAAATCCTCATGTTTGTAGTTGACTGATTTTTGACAAGCATGCAAGAAAGTTAAGTGGGGAAAGAATAGTCTTTCAATAAATGGTCCTGGAAAAACTGGATATCCACATGCAAAAGAATGAAGTTGGACCCAACCTCATAGTATGTGTGAAAAATTAACTCAAAATGAATCAAAGAACCTTAATTATAAAACTCCAGAAGAAAACCTAAGCATACATTTTCTTGACTTTAGATCAGGCAGAGGTTTCTTAGATATGACACTAAAAACACAAGAAAAAAGGTAAATTGAAATTTATCAAAGTTACAAACTTCTGTGCTATAAGAGATTAACATCAAGAACATGAAAAGACAACTCACAGAAGGGAGAAAAACATTCTAAAATCATATATCTGATAAAGGACTAGTATCTAGAATATATAAAGAACTGTTACAAGTGATCAGTAAAAGACTCCAATTCCTTTCTTTCTCTTCCTCCCTCCCTCCCTTCCTTCCTTTATGAGAGGGGGAGAGAGAGTGTGCGCGCACAGGGAAGGGAGACAGAATCTCAAGCAGGCTCCGCGCTGCCAGTGTAGAGCCTGATGCAGGGCTCAGACTCACAAATCGCAAGACCGTGACCTGAGCCGAGTTGTGAGTTCAAGCCCTGTGTTGGGCTCGGTGCTAAGCATGAAGCCTACTAAAAAAATTTTTTTAAACATTTATTTTTGAGAGACAGAGATAGAGCATGAGTGAGGGAAGGGCAGAGAAAGAGGGGGAGATGGAATCAGGAGCAGCTCCAGGCTCTGAGCTGTCAGAACCAGACATGGGGCTGGAACCCATGAGGTGGGAGATCATGACCTGAGCCAAAGTCAGATGTTTATCCGACTGAGCCACCCAGGTATCCCATGTGAAGCCTACTTAAAAATAAATAAAAGGACAGATAGTAGCAAGTGTTGATGATGTGGAGAGTTTAGAAACAATCATATACTGTTGGGAATGTAAAATGGTGCAGCCACTTTGGAAAACAGTCTGGCAGTTTCTCAAAAGGCTAAACGTAGAGTTACCGTATGACCCAGCACCAAGAGAATCAAAAACATAGGTATACACAGGAAGTTTCATATGAATGCTCGTAGAAGCATTGCTCATAATAGCCAAAAAGTGGAAACAGCTGGATGTCTATCAACTGAAGAAGGAACTAACAAAATGTGATCTGTCAGTATAATGGAGCGTTATTTGGCCATAATAAGGAGTGAAATGCTGCTATATGCTGCAACACGGATGAACCTTGAAAACGTTACGCTAATTGAAAGAAGCCAGTCACAAATGACTCTCGTGTTGTATGATTTCATCGATAGGAGATTCTCAGGCCAGGCAAATCCATGGACACAGAAAGTAGACTAATGGTTGTCAGGGGCTGGTGGAAGCGAAAAATCGATAGTGACTGCCTGTGGGTGTTAGTTTCTTTTGGGGGTGATGACAATGTTCCAAAATCGATTGTGGTGATGGCCATGCAGTTCTGTGAAAACGTTAACAACCATTGAGCTGTACGCTTTAAATGGGCGAACTGTCGGTATGTGAATTACATCTCAATAAAGAAAAAAAAACGTAATGACTTTGGTAGCTTTTGCATACCTACGTGCAAATACCTGATTGCAAAACATACCTACTTACCTTTAGATGGGGACTTACGTGTTTAATGTGCTTTCTGAGAGTGTGGGAAGGAAAGGTACGCCTCTCACTGTCTTTCATCCCTCCACAGCTTGCTTTTGAGAGGCTTCAAGTCCTACTGTTGGTATAATTACATCGCCGAAAAGATTGTCTGTGACGCGCGTGTCAGGCTTAAATCAGCACAGATGAAACCTCACCCATTTAAGTTTGGCTTTCCTTCGCTCTCTTTACACCATCATTAAACGCAATTACTTGGGTTATGTGTTTCTGTCACTTCTCTATTTTTATCGTTCATTCAGAATCTGTTTCAAACAGGGTAGAAATAGGCCTGTCATTCTCTCTGTGCCTCTTTCCCGCGGCTGCTGCCGAACTCTGTAATCACAGGCGAGCGTCTTCACCCGCGGGCCGAGCGCTCACCCGCCGGGGGGAGGAAGGCGAGGTTAACCCCTCGGGGACTCCTCTGGGTACTTGACACCGCCCTCTGGCACTTCCCGGACATTTCCTTGTGTTCTTGTTTCCTCTCGCGCCCGGCCGCGCCTGGCCCTGTCCGCAGCGGCTCTTCATGCCGCCCTGCCTCGGTGGTGAGCGTGCACCCCACTTCTCGTCTCCTTGCCGGGAGAGGAGGGCGTCTGGGCCCACGGCTCTCACGACTGCCTGTTCTCGGGAGAGCTGGGAGTCTTACTTGCTAAGCGAAACGCGCTCGGTCATTCGCTGTGCTTGGCCTTCTGTTTGTGCAGAAGGCAGTCCGTTCTCGATGACTAGCTTGAGCGGGCGCCGAAGCCAGAGGATTTAAAGGTAGATTTAAGTGGTGCCACTTTGAGTGACTGCTCTTCCTCTCTCCCCTCCCAGGTAACGGGAACTCGGGGTTCGAAGGCCAGAGTCGCTATGTGCCGTCCTCGGGGATGTCCGCCAAGGAGCTCTGTGAGAACGACGACCTGGCCACCAGCCTGGTCCTCGACCCCTACCTGGGCTTCCAGACGCACAAGATGAACACCAGGTGCGCGCGCGGCTGCGTCCGGGAGCGGGGCAGGCGACGGCGTTGGGTTCAAGAAAACAGATGCTGATTTTACTTTTAGTCAGAACTTAAGATGACGCTAAAGGAAGGGTCTTTGCTGTAGAAGATTCTGTATCTGAGGCAAGAAAAGCAACAAAAGCTTCTAGGAGTCTTGTCAGTTTTAATTCTGTTCCTGTTTTATCTCAGGCTGTTTCTATTAAAATACAGAGCTGGGGAGGCATCTCTTAGTCTATTTTAAATGTTATGATAATTAGCTGAGAGAAGAATCTTACAAGCATCTTGTGAAGCCTTGAAAATGTATATAATTTTTTTTCGACTTAAAGTAGGTTATATCAGCATTTTTTTCCCCATGATCTTACCACAGAGTTTTTTCTTCTAAATAATTGCAAGCATATGTAGGGAATGTTGCCATCATATTTAATCTTTGAGATTCACCTCATCATTGGAAATAGGAAAGTGTTTTCAAAGATGTGCATCTGTTCAGTCTGCAGATAAGAAAACAGACCTGGACGTGCTTCATTGAGGATCACACGCCATCCCTGTCAAGTGTCCTCACCCTGCTGTTTACGTTTTTTAATTCATGTGTTCTTAAACATCTCTCCCCCTAAAAAAGGCCCTTAGATAATTTCACAAGTGCCACTAAACAGTAACTCGGAACTTTACAACTTTCCTTTACCTCTTAACTCTAGAGTGGCCAAGGGCTTTCAAGTCCGGGGAGGTTGAGCATGGAGAGCGGGCTCCGGCCACGGCCCCTCCTGCCTTCCTCACGCTTGGCGGTGGAGCTGCAGCTCCGGGGCCGGTGACAACCCCAGAGGGACTTGGTCACCAGGTGACCAGTCGCCTTAGCAGGGGAGGGAGGAAGTGGTGAATAAAGGTGACTAGAGGAAAATCTTGTGCCGTTTTCCCCCTTTTAATTCTGTCCCTTGCTAAGATGAAAATGAGACTGTACGATTCATCTCTCAATTATATTCTAAATCCAGAAAGAAGTAATTTGGATAAAAATGAGTGTTTGGTATTTTCACGTGATTACTGTCACCGTAGATATTTCCTTGCTAAAATGAAGTGACAAGTTGGAGTGGACTTGAGAATGTACTTAAATAGCTCCCTGACCTCAGAGGGGCAGATTGCTGGATTTTGTAAGTAGACAGATGGACAGCTGCAGGCTGGGGTCCAGCAGGGCTGGGTTCCTCAACATCTGGCTGAAATCTAGTTTGCATTATTTTAAGTGTATTTATTTTTTTAGTAATCTCTACACCCCACATGGGGCTCATACTCACAACCCCAGGGTCCAGAGTCGCACGTTTTCCCAGCTGAGCCAGCCAGGCACCCCTGGTTTGCGTTATTTTAGGTCCGTTTCCCTTCTTTGCCCCGGTGAGGCCGGCGCTCCTTCTCCTCAAAGGTCTTGGTGATATTTAGGAAATGGGAATCACTTTCACATAACAGTCTTAAGAGAGGTTCAGGGTATTACTGTGAAGGTCCATAATTGTGACCTGGCGTCATCGAGAAAGAGAAACAAGAGCTGGGCTGGACCTGGGGGGCCTGGGAGTGGAGAGCACGGCTCAGCGTCCCAGCGGGAGGGCCGGTGGTTCAGGAGAGAGCGCCCCGTGGTCACTCCCCCCTCCTCCCACCGTTCTGTGTTCCAGAAGATGAGCTGTGTAACTGTTAACTGGCCTCTACAGTAGGAAATTACTCCTATTTTTTAATAAAAGCCCTTGACAACGGTTTCCTATAATTAGTTTTCCGTAGGAGTCACTTGGGGTGTCTTGTGAAGACGCAGGTTCGGATTCAGTAGCTGTGGGCTGGGGCCTGAGATGCTGCATTTCTAATACGCTCCCGACTGTACTTGGGACAGCAAGGTCCCAGGCCATCTGGCCCACTGAGCTTTGTCATGATGTAAGAGGGAGATAAAAAGTTCCTGGGGAGGGGGCGGTAGCCTGGGTGGCTCAGTCAGTTAACGGTCCGACTCTGGATTTCAGCTCAGGTCATGATCTCGCAGTTTGTGAGTTTGAGCCACACCTCAGGCTCTGCGCTGACATTGGGAAGCCGGCCTGGGGTTCTCCCTCTCTCCCTCTCTGTCTGCCCCTCCCCAGCTAGTGCTTTGTCTCTCTCTCTCTCAGGATACTTCCTTATCAGTAGTTTCCTAGGCTCATTTAAAAACATGTAGTCCTAAAATGTAAAGTTTAGGGTTACCCCACAAATATTATTAAAACCCAAGATATTACTGTATCCAAGTACCCCTAAATTAAAAATTAAAATCGATTAGGGGCACCTGGGTGGCTCAGTCGGTTAAACATCTGATTCTTGATTTGGGCTCAGGTCATGATCTCATGGTTCGTGAGTTTGATCCCTGAATAGGGCTCTGGTCAGGATCTCAGGTTTTGTGAGTTCAAGCCCCACATCAAGCTCTGTGCTGACAGCTCGGAGCCTGGAGCCTGCTTCTGATTCTGTGTCTCCCTCTCTCTTTGCCCCTCCCCTGTTCACGCTCGCTCTTGCTCGCTCGCTCTCAAAAATAAACATTAAAAAAAATTTTTAACATATATTTATAAAACTGGTTAAACCACACTAACCATTCAGAAGAAAACATTTGTTCATGTTTTCCACTACACCACTTAATCCTACCCCTAGAGTTTCTGGAGTAGCCATTGGTGTAGATGGTGGTGCGCCCTGGTCAGAGCAGGTCCGCGGACAGCACAGGGCACCTCGGGCCAGCGCGGCCCTGCAGGGAGCGGGGCTGTGTCCCCGGGCACCTTGCCCCGGAGGCGTTCATTTCAGAGGTGTCTTAACAGACTCCTCAGTAAGCTGACCTTTGGGAAGTACACAGAAATGTCACTAAGGAGGCTTGTTAATCTTAGCGAAAGGCACACATTGTCATTTACTCTCAGTGCACTTACTTGAAAATAGGCTGCTTCTTCTGTTCTCACTCTTTGGGGCAAGAATATACCGGAGTGTTGACTTAACGTCACTCTCCAAGGTGCCGTTTTATAGAAAGTAGGGCAATTCTATAGCGCTATGTTAAAGTAATTTAAATATTTCCTATAAATTGTTAGTTTATGGGCCTCTCTTTCTTTGGGGTGTGAAAGATGTGACCGGAAGGTGTGACGGGAGCTTGGATTCTCGCTGTCCCAGCTGTCCGTCTGTCCCTTGTGTGAGGGACCTTTTCGGTCTCGTGTTTGTGCCTCTGCGAGTTGATTGTCATGTCTTAGTTTCTGTTCTGTGCCTTTCCCCTCCCTCTGCTGCTGTCAGTGGCCAGAGACGGCGTTTGGACGTGGCAGATATTTAACAGTTGAAGAGTTTCCCTGGCTCGCTTCTGACTGTTTATGTTTAAACCTTGATCTATCCCTATATGGACGATGAAGCAAGTCAGAGTTGTAGCAGGAGTATCTAGAAATGGTGTAAACAAAATAGCAATTTCAGTTTACTGGGAAGTATTTAGATTTAATTGGCTTTTGTCAGTTATGAAAATTAAATTCTTCCCTTTAACCAGCGAATAGAGTTGGTAGGCCCGAGCTTTTTAACAAACACGGGGAGAGGTGATACTGTAAAGTAGGGGCGGATGCTTTCCGTCCTGCCCCCGTGATTCAGGCCTCGTGACCCAGAACCTGAGGCGCCTGAGGAGCTGGGGAGACCCAGACCCACTGGCGAGCTGCGCAGGCGGGAGCGCGACGAATGGGAAGAGTCCTTGTGGAACTCAGTTCTGGAGCTTCTGTCTGTCGTTTTGATCCAAACTGTACGTCAGCCCGCACGCAGCCTTCCGCTGCCGTAACCGCCTAATTGGGATTTTGCTCACTTACGTATTTGATGCCTCGTGTCCACTGTGGGATGTGAATCCTAAATCAACCACGTTCAGTATCGCTGTGGAATCAAGCGCTTGACTAGAAAGCGTCACGAAACGTTGAGGCCTTCCTGACTTCGTATGAGCCAGGGGCGGCCGGCGTCGTGGGGGAAGGAGAGCGTTTCAGCATCGTGGCTTTTGTGATTATACCGAGCCCGCCCGCGGCGTCACAAACTTCTCGAGTGTCACAGCGTTTTAAAGACTTCTGCAACAACTGTTATTGTAAGTCTGTTTAGAAATGACAAGTACGAATTATACAAATAGGTTTTTATTGTTGTTGTTTGTTTTTGCATTTATATAGCGCCTTTCCTTCGAGGAGCTCAAGGCATTTTTCAAAATCTGACAGTTTTCCTCACAACAACCCTGTGAGGTAGGTAGCGTGTGCATTACAAACAATAATAAGACACCAGCTAACCTGTCTCGGCCTGTTTGATGTTCTTTTCTGTTGCGTAATTGGAGGTGTCCGCGTAACCACAACTCGGGACGTTCTGCAAACCTTTGAAAATAGTCTGGTCTTACTGACCGCTCGATCTGAAGAACCACTGGTATTCCGTAACATTCATTTTAAGGGCAGGCATTCCTCAAAAGATGAGTCTGTCCCTGGGATTAGCTGAGCACTGTTGGCAGGACTCAGCCGGCTGTGTCCCCGGTGGGGCTCTGCTTTCAGGCCAGGAAGGAGCGAAGAGCCGTGGTCGGGCATGGTCCCAGGGCGCACGGCCGCCTTCGTTCTTCCTTCAGCATGTGAGCATTTTCTCTCGCTCCGTCTCTCCTGCCCTCGCCCCCTCCTCGCAGTCAGCTCCTGGCCGCACGTGCTAATGGGAGCACGCAGCGGGCAGCTGCCACACCCCTGCGGCTCCCCTTCGCTGCCACTTGGGTTTGGAAACGGAAAAGCCAAACAGCGAGAAAACCGGGGAAGTCAGTCTCTGGAAAGCGCGGGGCGCAGCGGGGTGGGGGGTGAACTCGTGCTGCTGTCCGCCCTTTGTAACTACAGAGGGTTCAGAGGGCAGGCTTTTGTGTTTCGTACACTGGCCGTGATCAGAGGTGTGGAAAGGAAAAAGTAGATCTCTGGTTTATTTAAAGCGGTAAATTTTGTGTGGAGAGGGGGAGGAGGGACGTACCGACTGGGAAATGCCACATACCTGTCTCTTGCCTCCCCCTCCATGCCATCCCCCACCCCCGTCTCCTGTCTCCCATCCCTCCAGCCCCCATCCCCCCGTCCTCCCGTCCCCACTCCCCATCCCTCGTGCCCTCCCCCCACCCCTCATTCCCTGTCCCCTATCCCCCAAATACTTAATTCAAA
>PJEM01009396.1:0-72012 GCA_004023845.1 Helogale parvula
ACCCCCCCAGACCTGCATCACCCTCCACACCCTCCCTGCTCAGTGAGATGCAGGGACCACATCAGTGTCACCTGGGAGTCTCTCAGACCCACTCCAGGCTTCTGGACCACAGTCTGCACTTGAACCAACTCCCAGGAAATGTGGGCGCCGGCCGCAGCTACACAGACCCTACGGCTCTCCTCCCGGCCGCTGAGCAGGACGTCTGTTCTCCGGCTCCACCCTCCTGTCCTTCCAGCCCTCTCTGCCAGTCAGCCTCTCCTACAACGTTAAACACAACCTGTACCACCCTGAATTGCTTGCTACCCACTCTTCCCTGAACAAAATAATTACTTTCACACTTCCCTGCTTTTGTTTTCATTACTGCCTCTGCCTGGACTGCCCTTCAAAACCCCAGGCTACCTGGGGATCACCCCCTCACCTTTTAGGGCACTGCCAGGTAAAGGTCCCCTCCAGACCCCGAGTATTTTGGGGAGAGGGATTGAGCTGGGCCTTCTCTGCCAGCAAGGTGGGCAGCAGAAAGCTTGGAGCCCATGTCACTTACTAGACTGTGACCCTGAACGTGGGCGGCAACCTCTCTCTGCCTCAGTTTCTTCCTCTGTAAAACCCAGAAGGCAGGACCTATGTTTCACAGGGTAGCTCTAAGAAAGTCAAGGAAGTGATAAAAATTAAAGCACCTGGGACAGTGTGTGGCACATAGCAACGACTTAATAAATGCAGGCCACTCATTCTGTGTATTAAGACCTAGCGCGGGAGCAGACACATGGGGGGCGGGCATTCCATATACATTCCCTGATTTTCCAGATTGGCTTTGGTGTCTTAATTTTTCCTGGGCTCATGAGTCCACCCCACCCACTCTTCTGCACAGCCCAGCAAAAAGCCAGCATCCAGCCCCCAACAGGGACATTATTTAGATGAAAGAACATTTTCCGCAGCCATCCTGGTCCTAAGAGCCTCGCCAAGAAATAGAAAAGAAAAGCAATATAAATGTTAATAGGAAATTGTCTATTCGCTTTTACTGAGGCTAATCTACTGCAGCCCAACAAAGAGGGAATTAGACAGCTGAGGAAACAGGAAAACATGGGACCTTGACACGCCAAAGCCCAAGGGACTGCCGTTCCCAGGAGGAAACAGTTCTAGCAACAAGGCGGTGTGGACATCAGGACAAAGGGCTTCTCCTCTGAGTGTCTCCATGGTGGGGGGCGTGGGGCCTGCCCTGGCGCCCGCTCTCCCGGGCATCATCAACCTGTGCCTGCAAAGTGTAAACACTGGTCCGCACGGCAGAGATAGGAAGACGATGGCAATGCAGCCCCTGTCCCCAAGGACCGCTGGGACAGGCAGACAAATAAACCCACATTACCATACAGTGTGGCAATGCTACCAGTGGGCTCAAGGTGTCCGATAGGGAGAGACCAACAGGGCAGGAGACGCAGGAGGACCAATAAGTCTTGTAGAGGAGATTCAGGGATGGGTTCTAAAGGGTGGACAGGAAGGAGCCTCGTAAAGGCGGCAGAGATGTCCCAAGCCTCAAGAACACTCAATACAGGGGCGCCTGGGTGGCTCAGTCGGTTAAGCATCGACTTCAGCTCAGGTCATGATCTCACGTTCGTGGATTCAAGCCCCGCATCGGGCTCTGTGCTGACAGCTTAGAGCCTGGAGGCTGCTTCAGATTCCGTGTCTCCCCTGCTCACTCTCTGTCTCTCTCTCTTTCTCTCAAAATAAAATAAATACATAAAAAAAATTTTATTGAGAACACTCACTACAGAGACCAGGGTACCGCACAGAGTTAAGCCACTGAGCAGACCCCCAAAGATGCCCAAGTGCTACCTCCTGGCCCTTGTAAATGTTACCCTGTGAGGCAACAGAGACCTTGCAGGTGTGAGTAAAGATTTTGAGAGTGGGAGACGATGCTGAATTATCTGGGGAAGCCCAGCACTACTGCAAGATCTTCAAGAGACATGAGGGAACTGGCGGCATCAGAGGGAAAGTCAGTGCGACGTGGAGGCAGAGATTAGAGCGAAACACTTTGCAGACGGAGGAAGGAGCGGGTCACAAGCCAAGGACTACGGGCAACTGCTCGAAGCTGAGGAAAAGCAGAGGAACGGACTGTCCCCTCAGAACCTCCACGAGCACCCAGCCTTGCTGACTCCCTGACTTGGGCCCAGAGGGACAGATGCTGGACGTCTGACCTCTAGGAGTCTGAAAGGATAGGTCTGTCACACTGGAAACCACTACGTTTGTGCTAATTCATCACAGGAACAACAAGAAATGAACAGGCACATCCTCAGGAACGTTGAAGAAAAAAGCGAACCGGAGGAGGCAGTCACGGGCCAGACCGTGAAAGGATTCGTCCACGAGGCTGAGTTTCCATTTTATCCTCGACGCGGAGCTGCTGCTGAATGATATTAAGCAGAGGAATGATATAATAAGATTGCTCGCGCTAAAGCACTGAATCGTCACATTTTTCGATCTTAAATCTCGGGAATTACCACGTCTAATTCTCCATTTTATTGACTCATTTCTTTTATCATGGCCCATAAGGACATTATGAAGAAGAAGGAATAACGTACTGGAATACGTAGGTCTAGCGCCAACACCCCCCCCCCCCAAGGCCGTTTCTTATGGTTTTTGAAGATGCACCCCTGTCTTGGTAGAACCGTCATCCGGCTGGAATGTTATGCGCGCAGATGGCTGGACAGAACCGGGGATTGGGAGTTTCACCCCCAAGAAGTCCTGGAGGATTGATCGTCGCGTGCGTAAAAAGACCGACCACGTTCAAATCCAGCCCTGCTCCCTGCCTCCAGGAAGGAGAAAGACAGCCAACGCGTACTCAGTGCTCACAGGAGCCAAAAGCTTTGTGAACATTTCCTTTGGCGAGACCCTGAATGATTCTCGATCCTCAAAGAGGAGGAATGACCACCACTTTCTGGGCAGCCCAGGGGCGGAGGGGAAGTGGGTGCTGAGTGTCCAGTGACTGAGAGCCATTCCCCAAGCACTGCCGTCACCAGGCTCAGGGCACCGGAGAAACCCCAGCAGAGGAGATAATCCGTCTGCCCACGCACCCCAGAAACCTCTGCCCATCTCTGTCTGCTCACAGAAAGGCCCTGAAATGTGCATTTCCGGCCACCGTGTGCACCAGGTCTCAGCCCACAGGTACCTCTTCAGGGTCTCCATCAGCTGCGCCCTTTGCCGAATGTCACTTGCTGCCAAAGGGACTGCTTAGGTGGCATCTCAGCAGCCCCGGATCTGAACAAGCTGGCTTTGCTCTGGCACTGCCACCAGACCCCTGAGGCCATGGGCCAGGCGCTGCAGAGGTGGCCAGGCAGTGCCTCGGCTGGGACCAAAGCAGGGGGCCCACAGACCGCAGAACTGATTTCAAAAATCCCCTCTCTGGGCTTCAGTTAAAATAGTGGCCCAATGCCTGCCCCATCTGGACACCCCACCAATCGGAGGCCGTGCACATTCCCCATCCTTCCAACACTCCCCATGGCCGTAGAGGGCTCTGTGGCGTTAAAACGCCAAAAAAGGGCTGACGGCGCCGGGCACGTGCAGTTTTCAATTTGGAGCTATTTTAAACAGCACTGCCATGAGCCGCTCTGACAGGCTCCACTCTTCCCCACTCCCCCTTTTCTTTTAGGATCTATATTTGGGGACAGTACATTCCTAAGAATAGAATCACTGAGTTAAAGGGTAAAAGCACAATTTATAGTTCCTATGGTGAACTGGCAGTTTACTCCCCAGAAGGAGTGATGTCGGTACTGCCAGCAATTCAGATCCAACAGCCACTGACTGAGCCCTGACTTAATTCCAGCATTGAGCTAGGCACCTCCCTCCCGTGCTCCCTTTTCTGGATGGAACTGTGCTCCGTTAGCCCCATTTCGCTGATGAGGAAACTGAGGTCATGACAAGTAAAGCAAACTGCCCCAATGCACTCTTGAGTATTTTGAGTTATTTTGAGACAGGGCTGGGAGAAGAAAGTTAAGTTCCTGAATCTCGCAGTTCTGCTGTATCTGCTGAATTATTCAGATCTTTGACTTATCCCACACTGCTACCATAGCTTTCACTTATTACGATAACCAAGACCAGGGACTAGACTGGGTACCTTCTCTGTAATGTAAACCAGCACATCCACCCGAGGCAAAGGTCAGTGAGTCAATCTCAATAAAGAAACCACCGGCAAGGATGGCACCTACCACTGAACGCTCCCTGTGTGGGCAATGCATTGTAGAAAGTACTTTACGGTCACGTATTAAATCTAAAGATCTGAGTTAGGCATTAACATGCCCAGTTTATAGATAAAAGGAATGATGCTCGGGGAAAGTGACTTCCCTCAACAGTTCCACAGATTACAAATCCATCCATCAATAAATGGATTGGAACATGGGGCGGTGTCCAAAACCTAAGCATTTTTGTTGCAAGGCGAGACTGCTCCTAACCGTTACAGCAGCAGGTGGGTGGTAAGGAAGGAGGTTTCTAAAGATGGTGGTGAGAAAAATCAGCATTCCATTTTGGTCCATCTTCCCTGCGATGTGCTGGCTGTGTAGTTTGATGAGGGTGGCATTTATTTCAACGCCATCCGACCAGCTGCATACAAATGCACATCCTTCTCTCCTGAGGGCTGCTTCCCGTTACACGAACGAGGACCACAGGATCAGCCCACACCCTGCACCGGCCTCCAGTGGACCCCTCAAGGGCTAAGAGGAGCCTTCCCATCAGAGCCTGTGAGAGAACATGAAGGGTCCTCTTGGGGACACCCTCTGTAGGGCAGACGGAGCAGAGAGGGGACAGTTCCTAGAAAGCAGAAGGAGCTCCCTGTAAGGACAAGAGCGTCAGGATGGGAAAGAAGTCACAGGTTCAAGTCCCAGCCCCGCCAGGAGTGACCTGGGGGGAGAGACAGTCTTGGCCTTGCAAAGACTAATAAATTAGACAAATAACTTGATGAAATTTCAACTCCCCTCGGGAGGGGGAAGGGTGGATTCTGGTCAAGACTGACTGAACAGCTTTAAAGAAAGGAAAAGATTCAGCACATCGAGACCAGATACCTGGGCCCCAGATCATTTGTACAGCTTACCTGCCATCTCACAAGTCCTTTTCCTCACAACGCAGACAGAAACCTACAGGCTGGTCCCTTTCTGCCCTAAGGCACCGACCATCATAGGCTCTTTTCAGATCCCACGCCAGCTCACATCTAAGTAATATTGCAAGTTGAAAGCAGCCTGAAAAAGAAATGACTACCACCATTATCAAGTGAGAATGCTATCTTCTTGGGAGATCCAGAACTGACCCACGAGACCAATGCCAGCAGAATGATGTTACGACTAATGAAACAAAAATGGGAGGCAGAAAAGGAAAAGCCCATGCTGGTTTCCCTTCCTCACTGTCCTGACCCAAGGAGGAGGTGTCTTTTTCCCGGTCATCCTGCCAGCTGCTAGTGGGAGACCTCCCAGGACCACACCTGTCGTCTGGTACAAACAGCCGGACTATTTTACTACGTGTCCATCGGTGAAATACAGAGAATGCCCAAATGAGAACAGAAAGTAGTCACGGTACGCATAACAAAACTCACTGAGTCAAGTTCGGCTTGCCAGAGTTGTTCTTTTCATTGTAACTTAGGGAGTCTCCAGCTGTTAACAGCTGGAAATGGTTCTTGGGGTCCTCATGCTGGGGTTCATGGCTGCGTTTTCAGTCCACAAACAAGGTTTTCCAAGCACGCAGGACTCCAGGCACGTATCCATCATTCCCCCTCCTTTCTCCAGCTGCCCTGGCTTCCCAGCCAGCCTTACTCTCCGCTCCCAGTTCTTTAGAATCAAAGGAACTTAAAAAAAAAAAAAAAAACCAAGCTGCTTTGGGAAAAAAGTGTTCAATTTGTAAATTCCCTACTTGGCCCTATCTACCTGCAAAGACACAGAAAATTCTAGAAGTGAAAGGAGAGGATTGTTGTTTCCCTTTTTAGTTTCCAGATGGAGCTGCCTCCCACTGGCTAACCACACGCCCAAGGGGCTGATGTCACTATTGGGATTTTAGTAATACTGTGCGGGCCTCAGGGCTAGTACCCATAAAAATCCACCAGAGTGAGCGCATCTGAGAAAGCCAGAGATAGAAACGAGGGAACCAATGTGTGTAGCTGACTCTGGAGATGTCCACAGAATCACCAAACAGAGACCATCAAACGGACTAAACGTCAGTCTTAGAGAAGCAGATGTACCTGAGCAGGCTGACGGAAGTCTGGGTGCTGAGAATAATGCAGCCCCAAACACGGCCCCCCAACACCCTCGGAGGACCTCCATGGGCCATTTCCCATGATGAATGGCTCAGAGCTCACCAACCACACCGCATGGTCTGGAGGAGGAAAAAGTGCCTTCGACTAAGCCAGGCGCTGCGGTGGGACTCACCTCCACAGACCAGAGAGGTTGTTGGTACCCCGTGGAGCCACCATTTGAAAAAGGAAGTAATTAGCAGGACTCGGAGCCAAGGGCTGAGTCCACCTACCAAGAAGGTGGTTGTGGTGGTGAGTACGTTCGGGGAGACTGAGATGGGGACTCAAACCTGAACCCCTTTTCCTTGGTCTAGCCTGGGTTCCTGCCAGGTGGCACACCATGTAAGCTAGACATTGCGTGCCTTCTTGAGCCACACTGCAACTCTTCCAGGGACCGTCACTGTACTAGGTTACTAGTGGTGCCACAACAGAGCATTGCCCAGTGGGGGTGCTTAAACAATAGCAAGGTATATTCTCACGGTTCTGGAAGCCGGAAGCTCCTGGGTCACGGTGTCAACAGGCCTGATTTGTTTTCAGGCCTCTCTCCTTGGCTTACAGGTAGCTGTCTTCATATGGTCTTTCCTGTGTGTGTGTCTGTGTCCTAATCTCTTTTTATAAGGATGCCAGAAACACTGGATTAGGGCCACCCATGCCATCTCATTTTTACCTTTAAAGACCCTGTCTCCAAATACTGTCACATCCTGGGTAGGAGGGAAGCCTATGCATTTTGAAAGGAACAAAATTCAACCCATAACAGTCATTACCACTGAGGAACGTGACACACACGGGAAGGTAAGCAGCTGACCAGAGGGTCACCGATGTAAACAGAGTGACAGTGGAACCTGCACCTACAGTCTAACTTTATCCCGAGGAGTCACTCACATCGAGCATGCCAAGACTGCTGCAGGATTAATGCTGGTATTTTTGTGGTTGTTGAGCCAGCAATTGCCTAGCGTCAGGACTCATTCACCTCTGCTCAGGGCTGTCCAGACGCCATGGTTGTGTAGAGCTCCCCGCTCCCCGTGGCGGTGCACCAATTTCTAAAAACCTTCATTACGAGCCACTCAACTGTGAGATCACAAGTCTCAGTAGCCCCCACGTGATGGATGCCTGCTCTCCAAATTGGATCTCATGCTTCCTCAGAGCCTTCTGCTGGTACCTCGTGGAAAACCTTGCACATAGCAGTCTCCTGATCAATATTTGCTGAATGCATGAATGTATGTATGAATGGATGGAGTGGTCAAGGTAACCTCAAAAGAGCCTTCCCAGTTTTAATTGAGTTCCATGATTCTGTTCTAGGAGGTAGCACACTGGAGCAGGTGCGCGAGAGCCGAGGATTATATCAGATCCAAAACCGTTTCTTCTATAAACTGTGCCTTCCTCCTGCCCAGGCAGCAGATCAGGGCAGAAGCACCCACAGAAACAATGCAGTGATAAGCTGCCATTGAAAATAATGGCCTTTGTCCAGGAACAAAATGATGGCAAACCCCAGGACCAATTAAACTTTGCCCTTAGAATTAATCCCAACACGACTTTGATGTACTTTCTTCTCTTGCCAGACACTTGTCAGGTGGAGGAAAGAAGGAGAACTTCATGATCATCATCTGACGGTATCGTCCCTGTTTCCTGTTGGAAAAGGCCACTGTCATTCAGTCGACGTCTGTTTGAGTAGCCCTCTATGCAAAGAGCTACCATGGGCAGTTCCCAAAGAAGCGGAAGACAATAGCTCACGAAGCAAGGCGTTCATAAGAATTCAAGGAGATAAAAAATATTCACGAATGCAGAACAATGCAATACAAATTGTATTAAAACGTGTTAAGTCTTTGAGGAATACCAGTAACGAGTGTGAGTGTAAGACTAGGATTTTAAAGAATAAAGCATTCTAAGGAGAAAAGAGACAGCAAATCAAAGCATCAAATGGGAGACAAAAACTGTAAATTTTGACTTTGGCCCTAAAAAATAGCTAGTTCTGGGTCTAATGGATGACCATGGACATGAACTGTCTAGGTTTTGAGCGAGCTAAGAAGAACAGTGGCAAAAATTACAGATCCAGGAACTGTACCATCTGCCAATGGGGAGTTTGAATCCAGAGAGCTGTAACCACTTCCACTAACCTATTCAACAACCATGTCAACCTTGTCGGGTGAAGAACAAGATAGCAGATGCTAACTTGGCAGGGAAGTCAAGAACCTCGATGCCAGGCCTACCACTGCACATGAATGGTGCTGGACCACTAATGATGCTGCCTCAGTTGGAGAAATGGTTCTTTCCTGAACATCCAAGCCATCTTGAGGCAGGCAGGGTCAGATGGGTCTTGGGACCAGAGGTCCTCAAGGAGAAGAGCCCAAGAGGTGGGTGTTTATTAAGACCAGGGACCCAGTAGCTGTGAGCATGCCAGAATGAAGGGTCTAGCCACTGGGCAACTAGATGAGCCACACACTCTACTCCATCATCAACAGGAAATTCCCAGGAGATCAACTTGGTTCCAAGTATAGTCAAGACACGGAAAGGAACAGGTAGAGAACTGGAGCAAACCAAGAATAGTTAGGGCCACAGCAGTTAGGAGAGAAGGATGGAGAGGGGGAGAGAGAGTATGTGTGTACACACACATGGTATCATGCATCCTACTGAGGCCAGCGAGAAAAGCTATCATACCCAGTCTTTATAAAAACAAAGTAAAAGCAACAAGAGGGGAAAAAGAGCCAGTTACCTTGGCCCCTGCATTCCTCACCAGCCTCTACCTAAGTCAAGTTTAAATTCTGTTCCTATGGCACCAACTGTACCACCTTCAGGAACCTGCCTTGTACACCAGGTGTACTCAAAGGAGGTACAGCTTAAGTAACCATTGTGCCAAAGACTGCTACTCATTCATAGCCACAAACTGCCTACTCCCCCGTAGCTAATTTGTTTTGTTTGTCCTCAAAATCTCCCCTTTATGAACCTCTTCGTCTAGAGAGCAAAAATTACATCACTTGAAGGCTAAGATTTGCTAAGAAGCTCAAAGCTTCATTTCATATCTATTTTCTTATAATTAATCAGTTTTATTTAAAAAGCAGGCGAGGGATAGATCTACAGACCAGGGAAAATGGATATGGCTTGGAGAACGATTATATATAATCGTCCCAGAAGGTTTAGCTGTTCAGATGATCATTAAAGAAATGGATGAAGTTGGTTTTTAAAAAGGTTCCAGTTCCCTGTCTTCTCTGAATCAGATAAAGAAAAACGAGCGAGTTACTTCTACTTCTTTCTGGAACCACGTTAAAATGTATCCTCAAACAGCCCTTCACAGTCACCCCACCTCTGCCAAGCCACCAGTATATGAAACCAGGGCACCGCCCCCGCATGTTGGAAGCACCTTAGTTACAGGTTGGGGTTCACTCATATGGTGGTGTTGGTGGTTTATTTTTAAACACGTCGTTAGCCCGTGTGGCTGGACCCAGCAAACCAGGTTGATGCTGTATTAACCTGAGAGTTCCTTAATTTATCTAGGTGATGGTTTTTTTTTTAGGCTTTTTTTCCCCTCCCAGGGCAAATTTCCTAAGTCATAAATGGTAAACTCATGTATCTGTTTCTTCTTCCTCTGTGATATTCAGGGTGTAAAAACGAACCACACCAATTGGTAATGATGAACCGGATTATTTTGTGCAATGGTCTAGGCCGCTGGGGACTGGCTGCTGTCTTTCTACTAAGTTGACTATAACAGCTCAAAGTTCCCACTATCCTAGCACCGTGGTGACGGACAGGTCAGAAATGAAGTCAGCCTTGCCCGACAAATTAAAGTGCCGGCTCTGGAATCAAACGAACCAGTTCAGATCGTGGCTTCTTTTCCCGTGCAACTTTGGACATACCCATTCCCTCACTGCCAGTGGCCTCATCGCTAAACTGGTGAAAAGAATTATACTTACTTTCATGAGATTAAATGAGCAAGATCAAACTGGGATAGAAGACAGCATACAATAGACCGAAGATAGAGATAAGCAATTGCTTTGATTGTGTAAATGCTAAATTAAGAACTATAATGTACATTTACTAAACCAATCAACAAAAGGGAAAACAAGAAATTGGGAGGAAAAACCCCTACAAAGTCCAGGCAAAATGGACTGTGACATCATCTTGTTCTCCCACAGACCTGCCGCTGGCCCTGGGAAATTCTCTGAAAACCAACCAACCACACACAGATCTCTGACCCATTCCAAGCTCACTCTGGCCTCCGTGACATCCTGAACTCCAACCTAAGCCACTGCACATTATGGAAGCATAGAGGTGGCTACTTCAAGTGCACAGAGCACAGGTCTCCAAAGACGCACAAGGGTGGTGGGAGAGAAACCTCATTTCATTTCATCCCCATCCCCTCTGACTTTGGGCTCAGTAGCCCTTCATGCAGACTGAGCAAGGGAGACTCCTACAGGGGAATCTGCTCATTCCCCATGACCTTGTCTGCCCCCCTCCACCCCAGTATTGGAATCCGAACTTGGGCCTGATGGACTCCAAGGGCTCCCGGCTCCCTCCAGGCTGTCCTCTGGAATCCAAGTTACAGTTTCCCCTTATCCTCAGAAGGACTGGCGTGCACATACAGAAAGAAGTGAAGAAGGCAACAAAACAGAGAGCAAAGAGCCTAGGCGGGAAGCAGGAGACACCAGGTCGTGCTCAGCAGGTGGAAATCCTTGGGCTTCCACTCTTCATGGTTTGCATGAGAGGCTTGGCCCACAAAGAGTCAGAATTAAGGCTGTTCTTCTGAAATCCTCACTTGACACCACCAGAAACTATGGTCCGGAGAAAAGAAAGCAGTTGTAGGAGGTTAACTGGACCACTTACTGAGCAGGTCATGACTAGAACCCTGGGGTGCCTACCTATCGCTGGACTTTTCCCACATCTTGGCATCGACACACCTGAGAGAGCTCACCACCAACAGGCCATCTTCTTCTGGACCACTGAGCCCTCCCACCGCTCCCTGAACGTACAACAGCAGACTCCGGCCACCTTGCGTACGCGGATGGTCTTAAGGTTCCGAAGGCAGGCCGGTAATGCTGTGGTAACATCGTGAGAAAGCGGTTTCTCCAGACCAGCTGTGCTCACGGCAGCCCTTTTTGAACTGCAAAGCAAACAAACTTCAATAGCCCCTCTGCTGCTTAGAATGGAGGCTCTCAACTTCAGCGGACAAAGTCACCTTGAGGGCTGCTTAAAAGCTAAGAACGCTGGCCCCCGCACCTCAGGGCAAGTGCTGCAGTAGGTCTGGGGTAGAACCCATGAAATCGTATTTCAAATAGGTGCCCAGTTCAGAAATTCTCTCCCCTGAACTCCCCGATTCAGCGGTGTGCATGTGGCAAGGATCACAAATCACACCTCCGTCTGCACCTGTGGGGACACTGGACAAGCCAGCCTAAAGTTGCTACTGTCTGTAACACGGTCAGATCTCTCATGCGATCACAGACAGACATCATGGGGAAAAAGACCCACCCTGACGTGCTGTGGATCCCAGGTGGCAGTGTGGGCTTTCTTTCCACTGTTCCGAAACCAAAACTGAGAAATCTCTCTGAGGAGTTACAAACCATCCACAATTTAATTTTGAGTTAATTCTCCATCACTAACTTCTAATTCCAATTTCATGTTTCCCTCCAGATAAATTGTTCCAACTCTGTGCACAATGTACACTCCACTTTCCTCCTCAATCCATATGCTTAAGTAGGATCACAACAGGTAGCCCTCACTTTGCAAAACAGAGGCAAACCTTCCCATGTTATTTCCATAAAGTCACTCCGATGTCCCCAGGGTTACCAGATGCAGGAAATAAAAAAACAATACGCCCGGTTAGATGTGGATTTCAGATGAACTAAACCATGTTTTAGTACGAGTGTGTCCACACAATGTTTAAGTGATGCTTATACCAAAGATTGTTAGATGTTTATCTGGAGTGCAAATTTTAATAGTCTTGTATTTTATCTGAGAGCTGTGCATTCATTAAAAAATATATGTTGAGCCTTGGGGCGTCTGGGTGGCTCAGTCGGTTAACTGTCCAACTTCAGCTCAGGTCATGATCTCACGGTTTGAGGTTTCAAGCCCCATATCGGGTTCTGTGCTGACAGCTCAGAGCCAGGAGCCTGTTTCGGATTCTGTATCTCCCTCTCTCTCCACCCCTTCACCACTTGTGCACTGTCTCTTTCTGTCTCAAAAATAAATAAACATTAAAAAAATTTTTTTATATTAAAAAATTTTTTAATGTATGTTGAGCCTCTACTATGCATTACTTATAAACATATAGTAACAAATATATAAATATAACACTACACATGTAAGACATATAGGCATATATTATACTACACATATAAGACATATAGGCAGCAGTGTGTGGCAAATGTTGACCAACTGGCTATTGGAAAAGGGATGATTTTTAGTGTTTGTTGATGCTGGGGAATTCCTGCAACCATCTTGCAAATATGAGAAGATCAGGAGACCCGCAGAGATGCCCATCCAGAGGAGCAATGTATTGAGCCACAGAAGTGATGGCAAAACCACGCACCCCCAAGGTGTAGGACACACACACTCTTGTTTAAACCACTGGCTTTTCTATGATTAGTACCCAAGTGATTCCCAACTGACACTCAAGATACTTACTCCTCTCAGCTGTGTATGTTATACTCTGCCTCTCCAAATAGACCAAAAGTTGTTTCTGTTTGAGGGTTTCTTCTTTCCTCACTTCCTTCCCTTTCCTGACCCACCCACCCAACCACCCACCACTCACAGTGTAACGTTTATCCATTTATTCTATCAAAACATCCAATGGCGCAGTGCTCTAGAACTGCGGGAACGTACCCGAGTTAGTGTCCCCTTCCAATGGACTAGGAGTCAATCACCAGTATTTTCTCCCAAGGGCTTCTTCTGGAACAGTGTTTGGTAAATCTGCTCTCGACTGCTACCAGAGAGTAAGGCTTTCTTCCTTCTAGCACTGGTAAGGCCCCAGCCCTTCTCAGGACCCAGTTCTTTCAACCTGCAGAATACTTCTTTGGGGTCAGTGTACGACCCTGAAGAAATCCAGAAACAGAGGAGCCACAGGGGGGCTGATAAATCCACTCCAGACCCTCAAATATCTGCACTGGGACAGGAGTGCTCTTAGCCAACAGTTATCTGGGAAGGCTGTTGACCCTTCTTTTGTGAACAATTCCAAGCCTGAAGGACTGTACCTAAGAAACCAACGGCACTTACTTCTCTCGCTGGTACAGCAAATGAAAAAGGAAACCATGCATGAAGGATAAAGATTATTAAAACCATACACGGAACCACTTGGCTGACCGTGTCCTGGAATTTCACTTTAAACCTCGTCCTCCAAAGTCAGGTTTGTCTGAAAGAGTCAAGCCGTCCATCCTCATTCCGCTCCCTTGTGCCGGACCTTCCCACTCCACTCACCACTAATTTCCACCATGAGCGATGCTTCTCACAGTCATTCCACTTTCACTGCCCATCCCAACCCTAAAGCTTTTCTCTTTCTATTCTCTAGGTTCCTGTAATACTTTGTGAGATAAGCCATTTAAGAGAGGATCAATCACAATTCTGCAGTGTAGACAACATTTTCTGTTTCACTGCCGACAATTCTAGGCACTATCTACACCTGCCCTTCAACCAAGCCAAGTGTGCTATTTATCTATCATCAGCTCATGGCTCCTTATTAGCACACTGACTGTCTCCAGAGACCAAATGTCCAAGATTGTCAATACCTTGAGGTACTGATCCAAGGGGCAGACTAACGGAGGGACCCACTTTCTCTGACGACTCTTGGCTAACTGAGGCCCATCAGAACCACAGCTGGCTCATTAGAGGACAACACTATTCAGAGCCAAACCAGATGCTGGGGAGAAATCTAAGACAGTGACCAATTTATGAGAGGGAACACGAATGGACAAATTGGAAGGCACAGAATGAGGCTAAGAAAATAAACAGACAGGATGCTTTTTAGGAGAAATCTGTTCACATGGAGGATAATTAATGTGTTGAGTGGACTCCCAGAGGCAATCACTGAAGCTGAAGCCATGATTGTTTTTAATAGACCTGGGCTCTTATTGGGTGGAAACAATATGAGCCAACAAAGAGCTGGCTGCCATGTGGCCACATGACTGAGCTCTCTCCATCCCAATCCACAATTATTTTAATGAGAATGAAGTGGCTCTCTCATCCCTACTCTAATTTGCTATCACTTTTAGCTTCTAGTCAGCCTGGGATGGCACCATTTAGAGGAAACCACCTTATTTCTGAATGTCCTAGACAGGGCTGTCATTGTCTGTGTGTCCCAGCCTGATTCTCTCCTCCTCTAGACTGATTATACCAGCCAGAGATTCTGATTCAAGATGGCGGTGGCTTGGGGGCTTCAACCAGCAATACTGAGCCACTCCTATTTATTCTAATGGAAATTTTAAATAAGGCATACAAAGAGAAGCTCTCACTGATGGCTCGTGCCTAAGCTGACAGTTCACAGGGAGTTGGGGCTGGAAAAACCATAGTAGGTTGTACCAAAAAAACAAAAAAACAGCAAAGAATGAACAAGAGAAAGAGAAGAACACAGCCAAAGAATGAGGAGAGGCAGAGATGGACAGTGTATGGGGTGGGGACATGAGAGAAAGACAGTAAGAAAGTCAAAGTGAAAAGATGGAGACAGAGGAGACCAAGGACTAGATGGATCCCAGGGCTTCCTATATCCTAAAAGGAAAAGCCTCCTACATCCTGAAAGTAAAACCTCAATTCATAAATTTTCCGGTAACACTGAGCCGTATTTCCCACTCCTAGGTTTCCGGGTACACACTTAGGTCTCACAGATACCACTACCCCCCCGCCCCTTTTAAACCTGAGCCAATCTGTGGGTCTTTGTGACTAAACTATGAAGGATTAGGACTTCCACCAACAGGAAACACTCTTCTTGAGCAAACCACAAAGGTCCTTTCAAGGTCAAAACACACCTTCAACAAACATTTGTTGGACATCTTCTATGTCTTTGACCTTGTACTTAGAACTGGCTTGGAGGAATGAATCCAAACACAGCTGGTACCCATCCACGGAGTGCAGAAAACAGAAGGGAGATTTCCCAGCACACACGATTATGATACGGGCTGACACATGTTATTTATAACCAATGTTAGCAAGGAGGCACGTGAGCCCACAGAGCCTCTGCCAGGCAGGGGGCAGGGGGTGCTGGTCATCCCAGCAGAAGCAGCATCTGAACGAAGTCCCAACGAGAATCAGCAAGGTGAAGAGGGAAGAGAAGGCTGTCTGGCTCCAGTGGTATGCCGGCTCACTCCTACTACTGGGGGAATTTATGCACACAAATGGGCAAATATTGCGTATCGGCGCTTTTTTTATTCTTTCTTTTCTGAGAGTCGGTATACCAGTGCACACCTGGAGGTCCAGGGCTCAGAGGCTTCGAGATGATGATGTGTGGGTATAGTAAGTCTGAAATGTAGAATGACCGAGAAAGAACAGGCTAGAGATATGGCTCCCAGGTACACAGAGGCCACCCTGAGCAGACTCTTGGTGACTGGAAGTTGAGATGGTCCTAAGCCACTGGGGGACTGTAAGTAAGGGACTGACATGGTTGGCTGGAATGCTCTGGTTGCACAGAAGAAGGCTGCTAATAAAAGCCAGGACAATGAAGGCAGAGGGCCACTGAAAGAACAGCCTGGTCCTCCAAGAACACCGTCTCCATGCAGAGCACTAGGGCCTGCCCAGGGAGGGCAGTTCCTGGGCCCTTAGTGCCCACAGGGTGCTGAATGGAAAGCAGACATCCAGAGCATTAATGGTGAATCAAATCTTCTTAACAAGGAAACAGAAGCAGAAGGGAGTGGGATTCAGCAGCAATATAACTGGGCTTTACCATTTACGACCCTCATATGACTAAGTAAGACTCAGCAAAATGGCTTCAGAGTCAGGGGTTGTGCAGGAGGAAAACTGAACTTGAAGTCAATAGGTTTAGACCGCAATGCTGGCTATCCTGCTGTCGATGACGTTGGGCAAGTTACCGAACCATAGCAAATATCTATTCCTTCTGAACAGCAACAATGTCATCCACAGAATGTGGACAAAAACACCTGTGTTCTCAGGTTTATTATGAAGACTGTGTAAGAATCTGAACAGGTACGTCCTTCAAGTACGATATTTGGCAATTATGGGGGCTTGTTGCCGAGTCATAGAACTCTGTAACTCCCCACTTCACTTAAAAGTCCGGATGAACTGGGACAAAGAACAACAAAGGACACAAAGGGGAAATGCAATCATGAGCATTTCCATGAAGCGTCTTCGAGGGATGTCTCTGAAGTCCAACTGAGGCTCCCAAATGAAGAACAGCATCGAAATCTGACAGATGGAAAATCAGAGCAACCACAGAACGAATGTTGTGTGAGGCCCCTTTGAAGCTTATTGGTCAAGTGCAGGTTAATGGCATCAGCTGTAAGCGACAGGTAAGAACAAACTTCTCACAGAAGCTCCGGACTTCACACGCTGAACTAACTGATCTGGTCTGAGTGCGACCTTCTTTGGCGCTACATGGAAACATGAAAGTCTTGTGTGCAGCGAGGACACGATTTGTATTTTTATCTTTGTCTCTCGGCATGCTGGTTTATACCCAGTAGCAGAAGCCCAACAGAGAGAGCCTGGATAAGAAATTATGTCTAAGTCACTATACAGATAGTAATGACAACCACGAATGATGAAAATAATGAAGACAACAAATGGGACACAGACAATGTTAAAAGTGCTTCGACTAAATGAAAATGTATTGAGACCTATGGCGTGCGTGGAACGGAGCCAGACGTCACGGGGATTCGCCATTCAGTCCTGCCCTTGGAACTGAATGGACAGACAAAAGCATTCAAGAGTCCCAGTAACAGCTGCTGTCATGGAGGGAGGTATGATGGCAATAATGAGAAGGGAAAAATAACTTCTGACAAGACAGAGCAGGGAATAGTACCGGGAGAGGAAATAGCTGAGGGGGGCCTCTATGGAAAGGACAGGGTGAGCCTACCAGGGAGGGAATGGGCCCTGCGTGAGGACCAGCCTGCAGACAGATGGGGGTGAGGATATCTAGGACCATCTCCCATGGCTGCTGCAGGGGCAGGTCGAGGGCTGGGGCCATGAGTGGCAGTTGAGGTTGATGGCTGGTGCTGGGAGGCTGGGAGCGGCAAAGTGCTTCGGTAGAGCTGGAAAGGGAAGTCAGACCCAGATCCTGGAAAGCAGAAACAGGAAGCTCACAACTCTTGTTCCAGCAATAAGGAGCCACAGAAGGCTTTCCAGCAGGGGGTGGTACAGCCTTTGAGGAAGACTCCTCTGGAATCCCTAGGAAGGACTGGGGGAATGATGGGAGACAGAAGGCAAGGGAGGAGAGGTCAGTTCCGAGCTGCTGAAGCCTTTCAAACAAGACAGCCACTAGGAGCAATGACAAACAAGAAAAGTTTCAAGTTCAAAAGAACTTGATGAAGCTCTAGTAACAGGGGAAGGGTGTTCATTTCCAGGTGGGCTTCACAGAAAGCCCTGAGTTGGGTTCATGGTGAAAGACACACAACCTCGAAGGTCCAGGGTGAAGGGGAGACCCGCCATCTCTGGATCTCTCAAGGACTGTAGAGTGTGGGTCACGTACAGGGAAGTTCTGGGGACTACCACCCTCGTGCTCCTTCCTCTGCCACCAGCCAGCTCCTCTCTGCAGACACGCTTGGGCATCCTGTGACGTGCGATGTCCCATAAGGTACGGAAGTGGAAATGAGAATGAGAAAGGCAGTCACAGATTCTGAGGATCCAACACACAGCAACAGCTGTGATACGAGGTCGATTTGGGTAAAGGGCATATGAGGTTGAAACGAGCTCTCGTGGTAAAAGGAGAAGAGGGTGCAGAATCTGGGGAAGAAGAACAACAAAAACCACTGGAAGACGGTCTCTGTGCCGGACAAAAGTGCCATCTTCCGGGACTCTGCCATCCATCCACACAGGATGTGACCCTGTGCTCACACGCGCTGAGCCCCCTTTCTTTGCCCACTCCCCATGCATTACAGTGTCTTTGGGGACCTCACTTGTGCACACACCATGGCCCATGTGGCAAGTGGACTGGCGCAGGAGGCTGTGTGAAAGACAACAGACACAGGAGCAACAATCATGACCCGTGTCAAAGTTCTGTGTGCATTAAATGGACAGGAAGAGCACAAGGGGGGCGGGAGGAGCACGAGGGGGGCGGGAGGAGCACGAAGGGGGCAGGAGGAGCACGAGGGAGGCGGGAGGAGCACGAGGGGGCGGGAGGAGCAGAGGGAGCCCTGAGTCCCAGGGCACAGAGGCGACACCCTTTCTGGACGAGGCTGTGGGTCAGACGTGGAGCCCAGGGCTCTCAGCCAGAGGTCTACAAGGGTCGGCCCTCACAACCCATCTGTATGTGCCCATGGGCTCATAACCAGGAGAGGGTCCTCTCCAGACAGACAAGGGTGGACATCAAGGAGACCAGACACCACTCAGAGACTCAAACAGCACAGATGACCAGCACCCAGGTCACAGCACTAGAGAAACAGGGGCAGACGACCAGCACCCAGGTCACAGTACTAGAGAAATGGGTGCGGACGACCAGCACCCAGGTCACAGTACTAGCGTAGTGCACTCTCGGTAACTTTGTAGTGACACAGTCATCTTAAAAGATCTCCTTCCTCAAGAGGGAATCCATCCATCCACCCGTTTATTCATGGAGTATTACTGAGTACCCAGCCCAGAGCATGCCAGGCACTCTCCTGGTCACCGAAAAGACCTACAAATTGTCCACCCTCAGGACTTTAACCCCCTGGTGAGAGAACACAGGTAACAGCCTCAACAACAAAGCACAGCAGGTGTGTTGGGTGGTAATCAGAATTGTGAAGACAATAAAGTAAGGTGTGGGGGGGGGGGGGAGGCGGGCCACTTCATAAAGGGCCTGAGGGAAGGCTTCTCTTGCAAGGTGAAGTGTGGACAAAGACCTGCTTGGAGTGAAGGAGTGAGCTATGATGGATGGGGAGCGAGAGCATTCCCAGAGGAGCCAGAGCAGCAGGCCCAGCAAGGGGAGCAGCTGTGGAGGCAGTGGAGGGAGGAGAATGAGCTGAAAGGCTGAGGAGGAGGAGTAGAGACAGAGGCGTCGGGGGTGAACATCGGGGAGCAGCTAGGGAAGACCTCAGAAGGTAAACAGTCCGACGTGACAGAGAGCTCTGAGCGGTGGCACCTCGCAGTGTGGCTGTACGTTGAGGAGACTTCTGCCTCCGTGTAGGGCGAGCACAGGGAAGTGGTGGCGGTGATCCGTCCACCAGATTCTGGTGTGTTCTGAAGGCAAAGGAGAACAGCAACAACAATGTGACAGTGTCTGTCATCGCCAAGGGCCAGCTGCTCTAAGGGACAGTCACTCCCAGTCCAGGGTTCACAGGAACCAGAGGACCAACCAACGAGGTCACCCCTTCCCCCACTGCCCTCTTCGCTGGGAACACCAGGAGAGCTGCGGAGCCTGGAAGAAGGCCTGACCGTGGGCAAAGCTGACTCTCAAGTTGGCCTTGACGTCCCTCTGCTATTTTTAGGTCAGAAAAAAAATGTTCAAAGCAATCCCGAAAGCCCACGCTCAGGTGCAGGATCCCCGAAGCCCATCACAATCTCATTACCTTCCCCGATTGTCTCAGAACCCAGCGCAATGCGGTACACACGGTAAATGCTCCATAAATATTTGCCAGATAAATCACACAGCTGCATTACCATTTTTTTTTACATTTTTCCAATGTTTATTTATTTTTAAGAGAAATAGAGACAGCACGAGCAGGTAAGGGGCAGAGAGAGAGGGAGACACAGAATCTGAAGCAGGCTCCAGGCTATGAGCTGTCCGCACAGAGCCCGACACAGGGCTTGAACCCACACACTGTGAGATCATGACCTGAGCCAAAGTCAGACGCTTCACCAACTGAGTCACCCAGGCGCCCCCACCACGGCATTATCAGCAAGAGTGAGGAGGTTGTTAAGAATACCTCATTCTGTCTTCCGGGGCCCCTGGTAGGCTCAGTCAGGTAAGTGTCTGACTCTTGATTTCGGCTCTGGTCATGATCTCATGGTTCATGGGTTCAAGCTCTGCCTTGGCTCTGTGCTGACAATGTGGAGCCTGCTTGGGACTCATTCTCTCCCCCCCCCCCCCCCCCCCGTCCCTCCCCTGCTTATTCTCTTTTTTGTTCTCAAAATAAATAAACTTTTAAAAATTCATGATGTCTTCTTACTTATGTCAGTCGGTCTCAGTTTAGGGTAATCTCAACCTCCACGGAACATTTGGCAAAGCCTGGAGACATTGTTGATGTCATAACTGTGGGGGAGGGGCAGATGCTACTGGCATCCAGCAGGTAGAGGCCAGGAAAACTGCTAAACATCTCATGATGCACAAGACAGTCTCCCACAACCAAGAGTCCTCAGGCCCCCAACACCCCCACTCATTTAATCCCCACAACACTCTCTTTTCCAGCTGAGGAAACTGGGCCACTGGGAAATCAACGTACCCAAGAGAGCACAGTGAGGAACATTTTAAACTACAAAATGGCAGCAACAGAAGCCAAAAGATAAGTTGAACCATTTCTACTCAGCACTTTTGACACCAAACATATAGTTTTCTGCCCTTACTGAAGTTCTAATACCATCCGGAGTCAACGCAGACCCCACTGGTGGCCCTACTTCAGATACCAGTCCAAGCATCGGCCTCCCTTCCTTCTGACACACTGGCTAGAAGGCTGGCATGTTTCCAAGACTCCCTCCTCAGGTTCGACAGTTTGCCAGACTGACCCACAGAACTCAGAAAAACACCTGACTCTATCGCTGGTTTATTATAAAGGCTACAATTCAAAACAGCCAAATGGAAGAGGTGCAGAAGACAAGGTATGTGGGGGGAAAGACTTGGGGCTTCCATGTTGTCAAGGGGGCCACCCTCCCAGAACCTAGAGCTGTGTGCCAACCAGGGAGCTATTTAAACCCCTTAGTGGTTTAAGTGGGCATGACTGAGCCTGCCAATCATTGGCCGATGATTTAATCAATCTCCAGCCCCTCACCCCTCTCCTCATTGCCTTGCTCAGGCCACCAGCTCCCCATCCCAAAGCTATTTGGGGCCCCCACCAAGTATCACCTCATTAGCATATATTCAGGCAGGTTTAAAAGGGGCTAATTATAACAACAGATGCTCTTCTCACCTCTTAGGAAATTCCAAAGGTTTTGCAAGCTCTGTGTCAGGAACCAGGGCAAAGACCAAATATATATTTCTAGTTATCGAACAGCTAAATTTAAATCGGTAGAGTAGAACAGATAGGCAGAGAGATTAAAACAAAAATGGGGGGAAAAATCAAGAAATATAGACAAGTTCAGGGAATGGACTTTGGAAGCACCTCTAAGCCAACCTCTGCCAAGAACTGGCATATGGCCCTGACTCTCCCTCCCCAGGCGAAGACCGTGCCCACAGCCCTAAGACTTCAGGAGATGCAGAGGGTCACTCGCTTTCAGCCTCAACATCGTTAGGCCTCGTTCTTCTCTGCCACAGAGACGTTTGCTTTGTAAAAACACAGACTCATGGCAACATTAGTCATACAAATCCTGAATCCCTTCCCCTTTACCCAGAGAAGGCAGGAGGTGCCAAATGCATTTACTAGCTACTCCTCCCTCCCTCCCACCTTTCTAACTTCCAAAAATATCTATTGACATCCACCTCGCGTCAAGCACAGTGCCAGGACTGGGCATACTCGATGGGAATACGAGATGCATGGGGTTCCTCTTCACCTGGTTCGTTTGCAAAGCATTCCTCACCTGCCCAGGCCCAAGGTAGGCAATTTTCCTACTGCAACAGACAGGGATGCCACCCTGGGAGCCTGCCTGCCTTCAAGAAGGAAGCAGGAGGGGGCAGCGGGGGTGGGGGAGGAATTCCCGACCTCCCTGCCTGTCAATATTTACCTCTCCACTCAATAAATCCTGATGTTCATCTTAATAGAAATCAATACCTACTTAATGGCAGAGGAACAAGAAATTAAGGCAATATAAGTGAAGGAAGAAGACAGGTTTTGAGAGATGTGAGTGCATTTGGAAAAGCAATGTAGGGAAAGTCAGTTTGCCATGCCAAGCGTGGAGGGCAAACGCTGGCAGCAAAACTAAGGCTTGAAGGTCAAGGTGATACAGGGCAGCCATGGCAAGGTGGAAGACAGTTAAGGACGGAAAGGAAGAGGGAAGGCTTTGCAAACAAGAGTGCCCCAAAACTGGACCCCCGAAAAGAAAGCTGTCTTCCATGTCTATGACAACCACTGTGTATGTGGTTGCTAAGAACCAAGAGATTCCAAACTGCTCTAAGGAATTACCTCAAACAGAGAAGCTTGGGCTGGTTTGATGAAGCCATTTAATTAGGATCCACTCGGGGCTGGGCACTGAATTAGGGCCGATCCATTCCCCATCTGATTCAATCTTCACATTAAAGAAGGCAGTAGATATTATGCCACATTAACCACAATCAAGGGCCCAGGAGCATTTTGCTAAACCAAGAGAAAGAGCCAGCATCCACACGTGGGTGTGTAACCCACACTCTTTCATCTCACTGTAGTAATGTGCGTGGGGCTGGACAGGAACATGAGGAGAAAGGCAATCTCAGAGCCCTGTGGCTCCAGATCCCACCATGAACGCTGTCCAGTGGGAGTAAGTAACTCAAGCCTGAGTTCACTGTTTGAGGAAGAAGACAGAAGTCTGTCTGCTTCTTTTCTTTGTCTAGAAATTATCATCATGTCCATTTTACAGACAAAGAAAGTGACATGGTGTGCCTAAGATCACAGATCCACCGAAAAGGCTGGGACCTCAACCCAGTTCCATTCTCTAAATGACTAACACAGACAACAAAGGCAAAAAGAGAAGCCCAGGAAAGGAGGTAAAGAAGGAATTCCTGAGGCGTAAGAAGTTCAGGGAGGGCTTCCTGGGGGAGGTGGGATTTGAGCTAAGCTTTGAAGCATGGGTACGAGCGCAGCCAGCACAGAACCATCAGCAGGCTCAAGGCCTGAGGACAGGCAAGGGACACTCAGAGGCTGAGCAAAGGGGCCTGGTGCTCACAAGGCCTGACAGCAAACATCACCCATCCCACAAAACTGAATCAAACTCCCGGTCTGATTCAGAAATGGCCGCTCAAAGCCCTGCAAATGTCTCTCCATCACTATGTCGCACGTACATGTGATCTGGTCCTCCCTCAACAGCCCACCTCTCCTACTGCTTCCAGCATTCATCGCCCTCTCCTCTCACACACATGGAGACTGCTCTCTGTCACCCGAATGAAAACACGTCCAGGGGATCTCTTCCAGGCACACCTGTGGGCAGGAAGTGTTCCCTGACCCCGGGACAGACCGAGCTCCCGGTCCTCCCACCCCCAGGAGGCCATGGCTCCACTCAGCAGGTACACGGACGGCTATGCTAGACCTGCCTGTGCCGTCTGGCCTCCCCACCAGCTACGCGAGGCAGGACCCGCACAGGAGCACCTGCAGGCGCTCCAGGGCCACAGGCACTCAGTAAACACCACGTCAGCAGAAGAAGATCAGGTTGAAAGAACGAGCAAATATAGTCTTCAGTGAGTCTCTGGCCTCTGGCTGGCCTCAATTTCCTCAGCTCCGTGAAGCGGGTAATATCCAGCTTTCTCCGCTCGTCTGGTAGTCTTTACAGAAGATCCAGAAGCTCAGGGGTATTAATCATTTTAGGGGAAAATAAGTGCTAATTTTTGGAAAGAGCCTTTTTAAAAAATTTTTTTATTGTTTATTTATTTTTGAGAGAAAGAGTGTGAGTGAGAGGCAGAGAGAGAGGGAGACGGAGAATCCGAAGCAGGCTCCAGGCCTTCGAGCTGTCAGCACAGAGCCCGACACGCGGCTCAAACCCACAAACTGCAAGATCATGACCTGAGCTGAAGTCGGACGCTTAACTGACTGAGCCACCCAGGGGCCCGAGAATGAGCATTTATTTCTGAAACAGAACCAATGTATGTGGTGCCTTTGTAACACACACACACACTGTGGATACACCGATCATGGCACAGGGATAAGAATTCTCAATTTATACTTGGATCCTTACTTCCTGTTCCCTTCCCCAAGGAACAGGCTTGTAACTATAACATGTTTACAGGACACCAAAGTGCCAGTTCGGCAAGAGGAGACGTATAATGGGGTGAGGGTTGGAAAGAAGATGGTCACATCAAGTCCCAGCAAAGCTCAATGACTGCAATCTGTCCCAAGCAAGGGCAGCCAGGGCAGGAAGGGAAAAGAGAGGAATCAAAGGTCTCACTCAGGGGACAAGATCAATGGCATGGGGTTGAGCACCAGCTTCTCAGGAGAGATAGACCATGACCGATACGGTACAAAAGAGGAGGAAGCAACTATGTTTTGGGAACCGTGGGAAAGTGCGTGCCCACCACGCCTTCCACACCAGCGACCTCGGTCTCCTAGAGCCTTTCGTTCACCCCAACTGAACATGCCACTCACTCCCCAAACAGCAAGGGTCCCCAGAAGTGCCTTCAGGGCCCGTTTCCTTCAACAGATGATGCCGAGGACAGCAATGAAGATGAGCAGACAGAATGCAGGATGGACGCAGCTCCAGCCCCAAGCCCTTTTCCTACAGGCCAGAGCTCATGCCCTCAGTTCCCTGCTGAAGGCTGTTAGAGAAGCAAAGGAGCGAGTGTGTAGGAGGCCCTACACGGTACAGTCTGTGATGCCTGCCCCTCTTGGCCCTTCAACACAAACTTACGGAGAGCCTGGCACCTGCGGGGACAGGTCTCACTGTGGGGTACAGCAGCACCTAGAATGAGAACCCCCCGGTCCCCTGAGCTCACATCTGTGGGTACTGTCTGCGCACACTCGTGTGTCAGGGGAGATGCAACACAAAGCAAATAACCACATCATACAACAGATTAAACAGCGGGCAGGGACGCCTGGGTGGTTCCGTCAGTGGAGCGTCCAGCTCTTGATTTTGGCTCAGGTCATGATCCCAGGATTGTGGGATCGAGCCCCATGCCAGACTCTGCACTGAACGTGAAGCCTGCCTAATTAAATTCTCTCTCTCCCCCTCTGCCCCCTCATCCATTCATGTTCTCTTAAAAAAAAAAAAAGTGGTGAGTACTAAGGAGAAAAATTAAGTAGGAACTCAAGAAGGGGCAGCAGGTTGCATTTCTAAGTAGAGTGGCCAACGGGACCTTATCAGTGGTGTTACTGGTGGTGTTTAGAGGACGTTTGGACATCCAGAGGGAAAAACACTTTAGCAAGGGAACAGCTAGTTGGATTCCTGGCAGGAAAAAGATGGTGTGCTCAGACTGGTTTGAGGAGACTGTGCTAGAAGGCTGAGGGAACTAATCAGCACTTCAGTTCTCCAGGGTCAGGAAGAGTAGGGACCAGACCACCTCCAGGCCTGACGTGGTCCTGGGAACGCGACAGAACTGCACAGGGAAGGCTGCCCGCAGGAGCTGTGACCTCTGCTTCATTCCTCCTGCCCGCAGGGAGGAAGCCTAAAGCAGCAAACCCTGCCTCACTCTCTCCTTCCCAGGGATCTCCTACCAGAGTCCTCCAAAGAGAACGCTGGGGGCACGGAAGCCTGTGCACACGCCCCACACAAGTCAGGCTGAGGGGCACCAGGGTGGGGCAGGGGAAGTAAACCAGGAAGGGCAACAGATGAAAAATCCCACATCCAGTGCAAAGGTCCTGGGGCAAGAGTGCGCGGAAGGAGCAGCAAGGAGGAAGTGGCTAGCGTTCCTAGAAGGGGGTGAACAGGGCCAGGGGGCAAGGGGAAGCACGGGAGGTGTCCTCAGAAGACAGATGCTGTGTGGCTTGTCTGGCTCACTGTCACATTGCCCAGTGTTTGGCACAGGCCCGGACACAAAACGTATGCACTGGTAGGAGCACATGTACCCCAATGTTATAGCGGCACTTTCAACAACAGCCAAATCATGGAAAGAGCCTAAATGTCCATCAACTGATGAATGGATCAAGAAGATGTGGTTTATATATACAATGGAGTATTACATGGCAACGAGAAAGAATGAAATCTGGCCATTTGTAGCAAAGTGGATGGACCTCGAGGTTGTCATGCTAAGTGAAATAAGTCAGGCGGAGAAGGACAGATACCATATGTTTGCACTCATAGGTCTAACAGGAGAAACCTAACAGAGGACCATGGGGGAGGGGAAGGAAGAAAAGAGTTAGGGAGAGGGAGGAAGGCAAATCATGAGAGACTCTTGAATCCTGAGAACAAACTGAGGGCTGAAGGGGAAGGGTGAAAGGGGAAGGAGGGTGATGGTCATGGAGGGGGGCACTTGTGGGGAAGAGCACTGGGTGTTGCACGGAAACCAACCTGACAATGAACTATAAATAAATAAAGTATGCACAGGACATATGCACCGTACACACTCTGCCAACGGATGAACAGGTCAGTGATAAAAAACTCCGTAAGCAAATCTTCCACGAATGAGAGGACATTAATGCACGCGACTGAATTTCAAAGAAGTATTCGAGAACCTCTGCACCCAAATACCCAGAGTCCCCTCCAAAGTGCTCACAAGCAGAGGCCACTCTCACACTCAGGCTGCTGCCGCTGCTCTCTTTCACCTGGGCCCCTCTCTCCAGGAGCTGCCGCGGGACAGGCAGAAGCCTCAGTGCCTTTGCATGTGCTTTTCTGTGTCTAGAACTCCAGCCCCTCACCTGTGGCCAGGTAAATCTCCTTTGATAAGCCTTTCCCGACCACCACTATTGAAGGCTGGGTACCCGAGTCTACACCCCATGACACCCCATGCTAACCTCCAACATATCGCTTCTAATTATATCCTGAATTTTGCCTCGCTCCTCTATTGCACAGCACCCAGACTAGACAAGCCCCGTGAGGGCAGGGGCTTACTGCTTTGACCTCTGTACCTCTGATATTCACAGTTGATGGTAGAAAGCTGGCACTCAGGCTTTAGCTGAATGTCTGACAAAATAAAACCCACACCAGCGGCTGGCCCGAGTCACTGAATTCCTTCCTGGGTGAGGACTCTTTAGTATAAAGCAACTCTGCTATTTTTAACACACCCCACATTCCTGAAGACATCACTGCTGGGGAATCCACAAGCACGGAGAACGGTTTGCAGCCCGCGCCACACTCGGCAGCTCAAAGTGACAACATTAATTTAATGAACTTAAACATGGGTGAACTTTTTAACACGTCCCAAAGTTATTTACACTGGGAAACGTGTGGCTGAAGACGGTTGCTAAAGAGAGACTCCAACAGAGAGGACACGCGGAGCTCTCAGATGTGAATTCTGCATTTTAAACCTTGAGCTTCGGTACCCAGAAGGTGACTTTCCTCTTCTGGACTCAGGACACTGAGACAGACTGACTTCTGAGCCCTGCATCCACCCATTCTTCCTACGAACACGTACATCAGTGGGCCTGAGGGATGCACAACGCTAATACCAACCATCACAGACAGTTTAGAGAGACAGAAGGAAACACAACGCAAGATGACAACTGTAATAATCAAATGTCGAAGTGCTGGAGGACACAAGTAGTAAACGTTTTCGTGGAAAAAGCAGAAAGGCCACAGTATTTGTGAAAATGGGGTGTATTCGTTTCCAAGGGGTATCACAAAAAGTATAACACTCATTCTCAATTCCAGAGTTCGAGATCAAGGTTGCCACAGCAGGGCTGGTTCTGTGTTTCTTTTTTTTTTTTTTTTTTTTTAAAGTTTGAGAGAGTGAGCGAGTACGAGCAGGACAGGGGCTGAGAGAGAGGGAGAGAGAGAATCCCAAGCAGGCTCCTCTCTGTCAGCACAGAGCCAGATGTGGGGCCTGAACCCACAAACCACGAGATCGTGATCTGAGCGGAAACCAAGAGTCGGATGCTCAACCGACTGAGCCCCCCAGGCGCCCCCACGGTTGGCCCCTGGTGAGCGCCATGAGGCAGACACTGTTCCACGCCTGCCTCACAGTCTTCAACGGCCTCAGGCAACCCGTGGCTCCTAGATGATGTTCCCTATGTTTTCACCTTGTCTTCCCTCAGCAGAGGTCTCTGGGTCCAAATGTCCCCTTTCTAGAAGGTCACCCATTATTCTGCATTAGGGGCCCTCTGATTTCTACCTCTTAACTTATCAACTGCAAACAGTCTATTTCCAAATAAGGTCACATTCACCGGCACCAGGGATTCAGACAGCAGTATCTTTGTGGTGGGTGGGGGAGGGCACTTCAACCCCCGACACAGTGAGGAGCTGGATCCCAAAAGACACATATGAGCCCCCCGCCCCCCGACAGGACGGCAGGAAGGGCGCTGGCATGCTCAAGGGAAGAGAGGTCTGGAAGACCAGCGGCCGATGTGGGGCCCGGAGCGTGGAGGATGGGGCTAGGTCACTGGAGGCCTTGATACGGATCTCAGTCCATCAGTGAGTAGAACCACCAAAGGTTTTAAGCAAAGAACTAAAAGAAGGAGGCTCTGAACCACTCTTTGTGGCCATCTGTGAGATACTTTTTATTTGGTCTTCGTGTTTCCCTTCATCCCAAGAACTGGCAGGAAAGCTCCATTCGCTCTCCACGTTGCCATGAGGGAGGAGGGTTTGAGGTTCACGCTCCTCTCTCCTAATAACCCTTAGCTCAACTCCGGCACAACACTCATCTGTAAAGTCATCACGATGTCCGTCCCCCACTCTGTGCAGCCTGGGAGGCTGGTGCTCACGGCCCTCCATAGCCAGGGAGTCAGGAACAAATGGAAAAAGAAACAGGTCCACACTCCCACTTACTGCCACAAGGTTCCCTCACCTCAGTTTCCAAGAAACAGAGGCTATCCAGCCCAGCAGGAGCGCACATGTGCTCTGAACCATGCTCCCTGGAACCACGGGGGTAGCTCGAGGAAGACCCTGTGCAGCGTGGGTCCCGCGGAGGGGACCCGAGCCTCCTTGTCCTGCTTTACCTCAAACACGCTCCACTTCCATCTTTTAGTAACACCTTGATCCCAATATAATCCACATACCATAAAAAAAAATCACCTATTAAAGTACACGATTTAGTGGTTTTTAGAATATTCAGAGTTGTGCAACCATCACCACCGTCTGATTCCACAACGTCATAACCCTCCCCAAATCAGCCCATCCCCATAATTCCCAGTCACTCGCCCCCAAGCCTTGGAAACCGCTAATCTGGTGCTGCCTCTATGGACTGGCCTATCCTGACACTTCACCTGAATGGAATCATATATAGCCTTTGGTGTCTGGCTTCTTTCACATAATGTTTTCAAGATTCTTTCATGTTATAGCACGAATCAATCCTTCACTCCTTTTTATGTTGAATAATCCTCCACTGTGTGGCTAGACCACACTTTGTTTATCCAGCCATCACTTCACAGGCATTGGGGCAGTTTCCACTTTATTATGAATTAACCATCATGAATAATTGTGTCCAAGTTTTTGAGTATCTGTTTTTGACCCTTTGGGGCATACGCGCAGGAGTCATGTTACAGAGACATATGCTAATTCTACATCCCACTTTCTGAGGAACTGCCAAACTGTTCTCCAGAGAGGCTGCACCATCTAACATCCCTCCCAGCCCTGTTCGAAGACTTCTGAGTTTTCCACATCGTCCCCAACACTTGTGACCTCCTGTCTTTGTGATAACAGCCACCCCAGTGGGTGTGAAGTGGCGTCTCACTGTGGCTCTGGTTTACATCCCCCAATGACCAAGGATCCTGAGCACCTTTTCACGTGCTTACTGGCTATTTGTGTGGCTTCTCTGGACAAATGTCCACTCAAGTCGTTTGCCCACTTTTCAGTCGGGTTGTCTTTTCATTAATCTAGAAGAGTTTCTTTATTAAGCATATAAGCCCCTTATCAGATTGCAAATATTTTCTAGGTTGTAGGCTGTCTTCACGGTCTTAATGGTATCCTCTGACATGCAGAAGATTTAAATCTTGATGAAGTCCAATTTTTTTTTTTTTTGGTTTTGCTTCTGGTATCACATCTGAGAAACCAGTGGAATCCAAAGTCACAAAGATTTACTCCTCTGTTTCCTACTAAGAGTCTTACGGCTTTAGCTCTTATAGGTCTACTTGAGCTCTACAATCCATTGAGTTGATTTTCGTGTTTATCCTTTTGAGAGAACAGCAATCCTCATAACATTAACTCTCCCTGAGTTTACAGATTCTAGAAAGAAGGAGTAACTTTGCCCACGGCCACACGGCTGGGCTCAGACTCAGGTTCTCTGCCTTCAAGTCCACAGACGGCTGGCTCTGGCTCCCATGAGCCCTGTGGAGGCCAAACCCCACCCCCCGACCCGAAGGAACCGGGTAGAGGGCCTCTTCACAGAAGGCCATAGCACCCCACAGAAACACTCAGAGCCAGCAACCCTGCCGCGGCCTGGAATGACCCACAGAGCTCTGGACAGGCTTCCTGGTCCACGTGTGTCCCCCGCTCCCTACGTGTCCCAGAACCCTTCCAGCTAATCTCAGGTCCGGGACCCCCGCCCTCAAACTGGCCCTCAGCTATCAGGCAAGTAAAGTGTCATTCTCACAACCTCCCTTCCCCAGGTGGGCTTTCATCTTATTCACCCCACTGAATTCACCGAACACTAACCACACGCTCTGTATCTGGGGATACAAAAATACAACAGAACAGAGGACGATGGCCTGGCCCTAGAGTGGCTGTTGCGTCAGGGGTGGAGACACACCCTGAATATTGACACGGTATCGCCTTCCCGATATTTAGCAACATTCGTTGCTAATATTAATTAGAGCACCTGCCTCTGTTCTCTGCGTTCTCTCCGTATTACTTAGCCCCACGGCAACTCTGTGCAGTAACACTATGACTGCCCCATTTATAGCACACATTCAGCACCAAATTCTGCACAAAGCACTCTAACAGAGGGACAGGTAAGTGCTGCAGGGGCAGAGTGAGGAGAGAGATGGGGACAGCGACAAGTGCAAGGGGACTGGGGATTGAGCGTTGACAGTGGAACTTCTCAGGGAGAAAGCAGAGCGTGGGGCAAAAATAAAGGCACCAGAGGACCTGTCAATTTACAAGACAAGGGAACAGAGGGGCTGGCAGATCCCAGGGACACGGGCCATGCCGAGGGAAAGGGCACCGTCCCGGGCGCCTCCGGGTTCACACTCTGAGACCACAGCCTGGACAGCCAGCAAATTACACAGGGGAAGAGTCACATACAGAGTTCCTGTGCCGGTGTGTAATAATATTGCATATTCTGTGCCTTTCAGACATTCTGTCAAACAAAAAAAAAAAAAAAAAAAAAGAAAAGGAAAAAGGCTGCCAACTAAAAAGAAACTGGTATTAATATGATTCAGTGTGAGGATATGATTGATCTAAGAGTGGGGGGTAGAGAGGAGGCTGTTTTATCCCTTACAACAATAAATACTCATATTTCAGGTAATCGAGTTTGGTTCTTAGCGCTAATGTCATTTTCCGCTAATTTCATGTCCCGGGGATCCCTCTGAGGAAGAGCATCGCTGGCAGAATGCAAATGGAGCCCATTCGAGGTGGGAAAAGAACCATTTCTCCAACCCAGGCTGAGAAAAGGCTAATCCCACCGAGTAGAGGGAGTCAAACAGATCCTCTGAGGTGGCCTGGGCACGTAAGCCCCGTGCTGAGCGGAGGAGACGGTGGTTATTTGAGATCCTGCGTTGTGGAGGCAAACTAATCAGGTGTTCCTGCATCAGGCACGTGGGAAGCCAGTGGGGCTCTGTCCTACTGGGAGGGGAGGGAGGAAGGACAATGAGGTCTGTCTTGCCATCTCTGCTTCCAAAACTGCGGTGGAGTCATCCCTCAAGAGGCAGGAGGGCACGCTTCTCGGTTACCCTGGACCAGTCACCACTGATGCCTGGTGGCCCAGCCTATTTTAGCACCTCCCTTCCTTCCTTAAAGCCTTCCAGTTTGGACAATAAATTGTACAGTCATCCTTGGTGGGTAGAGCGTGACAGGAGGAGTCAAGAAACCAACGACGGAATTCGGTTCCTCCCCGACTTGTCCTGCAACCTTAGCAAAGGCACTCAATCTCCCAGGGCTCAGTTTCCTCATCTGGAAAATGGACTAACACCACACATCTGGCAAATTCGTTTGTGAGTGATTAGCTATGCCCACACGGCACCTGGCTCATAACCGAAGTCTGGTGCACAATGAGCTATTTTTGGCAGTTGGTATATGGAAGCAGGAACAGGTTGGGCTGGAGAAGAGCTCTGGGAAATAGCTCCTCTTCCATCCTCAGTAGTCTGGTCCTCAAGCTCTCTGCCTCCTTCCCCGGCCATCCGGGATCACAGAAAACAGAGCACGATAAAGGCACTCAGGTGCCGGTGTACTTTTCCAAGCCCTGAATACTATTTCATAGACTAAAAAGCCTCCAGCTTCCAGCTGCGGTATTGCCCTGCCCTAATTTCCCCAGCAGCAGGGAGGACGGTCAAGCCGGGAGTTCCCGTCCCTCCATCCCCTGCCAGGGGTCTCCAATCACAGCATGTGATGCTTGGATGCAGGAAGGCTAAGGGAGGGAAGCAGAGAAGTGAGCCCCCTGAAATGCATGTGCAGAATCAGATTACAGACCAGACACTGGAACAGCCCCTGAGCTCCATGGGAGTGGGGGAGAGGGAAGGACAGGGAAGAGCAGAAAAACCCATAGCTCCTCCATGGGCCTGATGAAGATTAATATCTCCTCCCTGATGAGATGAGGCAGCTTAATCGCTGCTATTAATACAGAATCACTGAGGGCCAAAGATGGGGGCGTGGAGGGACATGGGGGATGGGAGGGCAGTATTCCCAAACACCACGCAGAGGCAGAAAGGGACACCCTGAATGTCTGGAGAGAGGATTTCTTCAAGGCTCGGGGGCTCACACGCAAAATCTGCTGGCTGTGCACAGTACCACAGATTCCGGCGTCATTTGTGCTTCGCCTACTAAGGCCATTGGGCCGATTCCTTACCCACGCCGCTCTCCAAGACCGTTATCTGTCATCACTGGTTGATCTCGGCAGGGACCAGCCTCGCATATCTCCTGACCCTGAGCAACATCAGCTCAGCCGTGGCCTTCCAGTTCCGCTCTCCTTGGCTTGCTCCAGTCGTGTGGCGAGACTCTGCCCAAGAGGCATGGTCCTCGTGAAGGTTTCCTTGATGGCCCCAGACAGTCATGTGTCCTTCCTTCTGGACCCCCAAAGCAGGTGTGACACTCCTAACACAGTAGCTACTTTGTACTGTAACTGGGCCGGGGGGTGGGGGAGGCATCACCTCCAAAAGAGACTGGCACTCTTGACGACTTTAATTCTTGCTTCTGATCATCCTATAACCTCCCTCCCCAACCACACAGCATCTCCACCGCTTGTGAGCTCCCTGCCTCACTACACAACGGTCCCGTCACCTCATCCAGTTTCCTCCAAGCATCCACTGTCCGCAGGGAAAGACCACCTGCCGAAAGGTCATGATCACCTAAGACGCACAACAGAACATCTTAAGGGCAGGGACCAAGCCTTAACCAGATCTGTGTCTTTGTCAGACCCCGTCCAGAATCAAACATGTACCCCGTACTTAAACACCTGCTCCATCACCTAACAGGAAAACAGGGGAGTAAGAAGTGAAGGCTATGAAATCAGGCGGCCATCCTGAGGGAACCTCCACCGGCACAAAGAAACATGCACACACAACGGGCAGACACAGGTCTTTCTTGCTCAAAAATACCAGGATTTTCTCAATGGGGCTTGTGGGAAAGGGGTCATTAAAAAAGACATAGTAAGGGGCACCTGGGTGGCTCAACTGGTTAAGCACCCGATTCTTGATTTCACTCAAGTCATGATGTCAGGATCGTGAGATAGAGCCCCGCTCTTGGGATATTCTCTCTCTCTCTCTCTCTCTCTCTCTCTCTCTCTCCTCCCCCTACTCATTCTCTCTCTCTCTCAAAATAAATATTTTTAAAAAGGAATTAAAAAAGCAGTAAAAGAAGGCATGCTTGCTATGCTTGCTCTCCCCCACTCCCTACTAAACCTCACAGACAAACTCTGGGTGAATTGTCACGTCAAGTAAGCTTAGGATTCCCAACTCTCCAAATGCCACACTATCTGACATCTGGGCTTAAGTGCTTGGGAAACGTGGAGTTGTTACGGGAGACTCGGGAAGAGCAGGGCAGGCCTTGGGCAGAACAATATTTATGCCCATGTTTTGCAGAAGGAACTGGAACCATTTCACTAAGTAATGAAAATCTACTGAGTGCCTGGGCGGCATAGTCAAGTGTCCGACTCTTGATCTCGGCTCAGGGCATGATCTCACGGTTCATGAGATCAACCCTCACTTGGGGCTCTGTGCTAACAGCATGGAGCCTGCTTGGGAGTCTCTCTCTCCCTTTCTCTCTGCCCCTCCCCTGCTTGCAATCTCTCTCTCAAAAATAAAAGAAACATTAAACAAATTTGTTTTTAAAGAGTAAAAGGTGGCCCCCGCCCCCCAAAAATGTCAAAGGTGGCCAATGTAGGACCACTATCTCAACGACTGATCACAACTCTTACGTGCCGCACACAGTAGGGGATTTAAAGAGACCCCGAAGCCAGTTTGAACCTTCAAAGCTCTTATAGGCTGATAGGCACATAAATACCTACAGAAAAACCAGCAACTGGAAGGTCAAATGTCAGGCACCTGTGGCAGGCTACAAACACATCTGATGGAAAGGAGACGTTCCTAAATGCACAGGCTGGCTTGAACCAAGTATAGAAACATGGAGCCAGTGAGCACACCCAACCCTACGGGGCTCAGAGTCCTCAGAACAGCACGATTCTGGCTGAATCACCCCCACACCCCCCACACACCCGTGACTGTAACTTCCCACCAAGCCACAGGCAGGAGCAGATAGAGGGGCCCCGGGGGAGGGGCTGAAGAGGGACAGGGACGCTGGACCCCATGGTCAGAGCACCTGGGACTGCCGCTGGAAGGGAGAAGGAGCTCCGGTCTGGTCCTGAGACCATCCTGTGAAAGAGCCAACCTTTCCGGAGCCTGGGGCTGGGAGGAGTGTGTGACCAGGACTGGAGCCCCTGTTGGGATGAGAAAACCCCTGGCTGAGAGTTCCGGCAGAACCAGCTAAAGTTTTAACCATCCACAAATGAGAACCGTGCTAACTGCCACAAACCCGCTGCTTCTGCAGGGTGCCTGATCCCCTGCTGCCTCAGTTTCCTCATCTGTCGGATGGGGATAATGCGATTCCTCTCCCTGTGCAGAGACAGCACAGTAAGTAAAAGCATGGCCCCCGGGGCCACCTCCTTCATTTCCAAGAAAGGAGACCTTGGGCAAGTCTTGGTACCTCAATGTCCTCACCTGTAAGTGGGGATAATTAAGAGGCCAACCTGGCAGGCTGGTTTCATACAGATGAAGGAGCTCATCTGGGTTACATCACAGAGAACAGTGCCAAGTGCGTGTAAGTATTCAGTAAATGCTAGCTGCGTTCCCAATGATCTCTTTTCCCTTAAAGGGGGCTAATGCTTGCTGTACGCCGGGTACCGTGTCTGCAAGGATCCCGTCCTACATTAGCTCATCTGTCACAACCGTTCCCTAAAGCTTGACGAAAAGCCGAGGCTCCAAACTGATACACCTGGTGAGCGGCAGAACCCAATGCAGAACCCAGGTCTTATGATCCACACACCAGCCACCCTCACACACCTCCACGGCACCACCTAATAAGGCCACTGCTGGCACCTCTACTTGACTTCAAACACACTTTTCTTTATGAAAATACAGTGTCTACTTCAAAATGGAAATAAAAAAAGCCATCCCAATCTTTCTTTCCATAGAACATTTCTTTTCCCTACCAAAGAGTGTCGACATCAGTATCCTAGCTCACCTCACTGCTGGGTATCACTGGTTCAAGGGTCCCAACACCCAGGTGTGACAGGCTGAGGGCATTTACTGTCAGATCCTTATCCTGACACCGAGAGGTCCCAAAACAGCCACTGGCCGCCCCACACCTGCTCCTCTGCTGGACATCGCTACCCTTCTCTCCCCTTTGTGCACCAAACATCGCCATGACCTGGAGGCTCTCTGCAGAAAGCAGCAGCCGGCCACTTCTGCCTCACCTCACAGCTACCCTCCAAGGTCAGGTCACCTCATCGCTCACATGGATGACCACACTAGCCATCTTGCGGGAGGTCTGGCCTCAACTCCTGTCTCCTTAGAGCATTCAGCATCCAGACCCCCGATTGTCGGTTCTGAATGATATGTTTGACTGAATAATAGCCCCCAAAACATCCGTGTCCTAATCCCTGACCCCTGGAACTATGATGCCTTCAAGGAGTTTGCAGAAGTGATGAAATGAAGGGCTTTGAGATGAGAAGATTATCCTGATGATCCAGATGGGCACAATGTAATGTAAGGGTCCTCCAAGGAGGGAAGCGGGAGGGTCGGCATTGGACAGGAGATGTCATGGTGGAAAGAGAGGTTGGAACCGGGTGGCTGGCTCTGAAGATGGAGGAAGGGACCAAAAGCGAAGGAACCAGGCAGCCTGTAGAACCAAGAGCCTGGAGAAGGCAAGGAGACATATCCCCTCGGAGCCTCGAGAAGGAACCAGCCTTGCCCACATCCTGACTTCAGCCCAGTGACATACACTGTGGACTGCAGACTTCCAGGACCATCAGAATCAATCTGAGTTGCTTAAAGCCTCTATGGGTGTTACCAGGGCAGGAGGCAGTGAATACACCCAGCCGCAAGGCTGGCCCGGCCTCAAGCCTCCAAGGTCTTACCACTGCTCTCTAAAAGAGCCCAAACTCCCATCAGTGGCCCATCCACTGCCTTAGTCCCCAACTGAATCTCAGACCACACATCTTCTTGCCCATCCCACCCGACTCCTGGGCCTCCATCAGCTTTGCCCAACCCACCAGGCCCCTTTCCAGACTCTGAGCTGTGACAGCCGGTCTCTGTGGCGGTGCTCTCATGCTCATAATCATGCTTCAGGTCCCAGTTCAAATGTGCCTTCATCAAAGCCCTTCCCCGCCCGCCCTCTCCAAAATGGCGCAGGGTGTCATTACCTTATTTGTAAACTTGCTTGCTTACTATTTCCCTAGTAAACGGAAGCTCCCTGAGGACCAGAGGGTTTCCAGAGAACCCAGAAGTGTGTCTGGGACAATGCATACCCTCAGTGGATGTTTCTCGAATTAACAGGTGGATGAGGCAGGATAAAAGCAAAATAAGATGCCAGACTCTGGTTCTAAATGGCGGGCCAAGCCAGACAGAATGCACAGGAAGGAGTGAACATCAAGGCCTGGGATCCAAAGGCTTTTGGAAGAGCACGGGGAGAACAGGTGGCTTCCAGCAGGGTCTTGAAGCGGGGGGCAAGGGGGGGGCCGGGGGGCGGTGCTGGGAGAGGGAAGGTGTGAGGTCAACAGGGTGTGTGATCGATTCAGAGATTCTCCTTTGGGACTAAGTACCTCCACCTTCTACCCCGCAGACCTCAGAGGAGGAGGAGGAATCTCGTCTTTTTGACTCTAAGATCCTGTGTGCACCAGAGTCTCCAAACATCTTGCGTATTTCTAGAGAATGAGCTCAAGTGAGGCACCCTGGAAAACGACGGACCGCTAATGAAATTCCACCCGCCCTTTGTCAAGCCAGCGAACCTCTGCATACTTCTTGGTTTTCTTCCTCAGGGACTATCCCATCCGACCTCCATAACAACTCTCTGAGGGGGCAGGGCAGAGATTTATCACTCCCAATCTACAGACTGGGAAAGAGTCCTTGACCGGCAACATGACCATTCAGTGGTGAAGTCCATTCTTGGGGCCAAGGACATGAATGACTAGACAAGACATTCAGCTTCCCCAGATCTTAATTTTCTCTGAGAGGAAGACCGCTAGCCCAGGTGGACTCCCAGAGCTGCCGCAGAGACCCAACGGGGCCGCGCAGGCCCCCACGTGCTAGCCAGGTGATCCTGCGCAATCCACTTATCCCGCTCTCTCTTCTCCTTTTGTGCTTTCTTCCTTCACGCCCTGCCGGCAGCGAGGCCAGTCTAACCACGTGCAAACGAAGCCTCTGCTTTATATTTCTTGGGCAACAACTATGTGCCTAAAGAGGGTTTTTATACTATACTTTATTTTCAATTACAGATCAAAGGTCAATCGATCATTGACCTCATCAAAAACAAAACACGTTGATGCCATTTACTGAGAGCCCAGGATGCATCAGGTGCCTCCCTACATGCGCAGCCCTCTGAATAAATCTGTATGAAGACAGTGTTATTCCCATTTATGCAGGAGAAACAGAGGCACAGGAAAGGTGAGAGGCCTGAAGGGGTGTGCCTGTGGTTGCACAGCAGAGTTCAAACCCAGAGCTTTCTGTCTGCAAAGCCCACATGCCTTCCACTCTGCCTCGCCTGCGGTTCTCACATTCAGGAGCACGGTCCTCTATCGGTGACTGCAGCGCGGGGGGCACAGGAGGCATCTTCCGAGTCCCTCTTGCCCCGGTGGCTTCCCAAATGACAAAAACGCTCTCACAAATCCCCAGAGCACTCTAACTGCCCTTTCAACATTTAGCTCCAGATCACCTCCCCGTGAAGCCCTTTGCTGGCCTGTGGCCCACGCACGGCCCCCTGAGCTTTGTAGGGCGTTCTCACAGCGTCAACAGCACATCTGGACTTCTGTCTTTCTGTGTCAACCCCGTGTCCCAGGAAATCCTATTCACCTGCCGCTCCCCCCACCCCCAGCGAACCACGTGCATGCTGACCATAAAGGAGGCAGTGGATTGGCGTTTAAGAACCCAAGCCCTGAGGCAGACAGGCTGGGCTCACTGGCTCTGCGACCGAAGGCAAGGGTCCCCACACCCTGCAGCTGCCCGAGAGGCGTGGTCAGAAGCAGTGCGCGTGCCTGGAACAGCACACATAGCCAACACGCACCTGCACCACCTCCCATCATCCCACAGTGAGGGAGGACAGGGCGGAAGGCATGGTCTCGATGCCTGAAGGAGCCCAGGGCACTGAATGAGGGAAGAAGAGGAGAAAATCAGCAACTCAAGGGTCTCTTCGTGATGTCGACCTGTCATCCAGGGATCAGGAAAGCAGGGCAGAGACTGTTTGGGGAGGAGGGGTGGACGGAAGGGAAAAAGCAGACTCCTTTCTGCTCAGCCAACCGCCTGAGCAGGACTCTCTATTAAGAGAGCGGTGGTGAGAGGGAAATATAAAGATTTCATAAATACTCACTCTCTGAGATCCTTACTTATCCGCCCCTTCACGCCACTCACCTCGGAGTGTTTATCCAAAACATGAAATTAAGCCGTGGGTGAGAGGCTTCTCTCTCCAGACCTGCCTCCCTCCCTGCCGCCTGACAGCAGTCTTCCACGTGTGCCACAGAGGAGTGCCTGCGTTCATTTCCGGACTGCTCTGAAGGGTTTTGGAACCCGGAGTGCCCCCAGTCTCCCTGGGGCAAGCCAGGCATTGCATCCTGGGAAGCACAGATCACAGGCATGGTGTCGGGGGTAGGGGAAAAGCATAGGCTAGTTCGCGCCACCGTTCAGAGCAGGCTGACCCCTTATCTGTCCCTGACGTCTGGATCCAAACATCAAAAGGGAGGAGGCAGCTGGCAGCCAAGCCCAGGAGGCCACGCAAAGAAAACCCACGGCCTGACAAGTAAGAAAGGCTAACGGGACTGGACGCCCCACCACTTGGAAGTTTCTGTATAGGACTTTCCAAGCATACGTGAAGGGTTATTCACACATGGGAAATGACCAGCTTTTCCTACTCTCTATGGAGAACAAAGCAGGAAGAAAGGAACTTACACAGTAAAGAGAAAAGTCTATAGTCATGTTAATGTAAGAGATAAAGGGAGCCATGGCAAGATCCTGGTAGACACCTGCCTGAACAAACCCTTAGCTCTACTACGAGCTAGCTCTGGAACCCTGAGCCAATCGCTTAACTTTCCTGTGCCTCCGTTTCCTCATCTGTAAAATGGGAAGGTCAGTACTGTTCTGAGGAACCGATGAGTATTACAAGAACCTAACTCCTCTGTAAATAAGAGCTGGTGTTTTTATTTCGGGCACTTCAACACTTGCTGAGCACCCACCGGATTCCAGGTTTGGGCCAAACACTAGGGATTCAGAGATGACGACAGAAAGGTGAGTCCTCACCATCAAAGGGTGTAGAAATTAGGGTGAATCCTAGTAACAAAAACAACTTATCTGGCATTCTGTCACGTACCAGGCACTCCTCTGAGCGACGCACGACATGATTCTAGTCTACACACCAACTTTGCAAAAGAAGTAAGTTACGTAAGGGAGGTGCAATTCAACTCTAGAAGCTGAACCAAAGCACAAACAGTACCGTGGCTGAATGTAATAATATCTCCCTTGGGAACCTGGTAAGAGGAAATTTAAATGTCAGAGACGAAGCACCGAGCTGGTTGCTGCAGAAGACAAAGAGCAGGCAATGGAGCCATGTGGTCACCACCACCCTCATCATTAGTAAATGCACATCCTGCAGCCCAAGAGCAAGTAGGGGAGCTGAGCTCAACCACTCAGAGGAAGGGGGGAATCTACCTAGCAAAAAGAAAGATCTAGACTTATGTCAAACTTCCCAGGCTGGCCAGAAGGCTCTCCCTGATGCACTTGCTATAAACCAGGCACCTGGGCATCTCAGCACCAGAATCCCACTTAGCATATCCCGAGGAGGAGACCAGGGCAATGAAGAAAGCAGAGCCGAGTTCCAAGACCCACTGGCAAGGCCTGTGCAGTGGCCCTGACCTTTCCTGACTTTGTCCACCACACTCACTTCTCCAGCGACCTGACATCTCCTTGCCCTTCCAGAAAGGTGCTGAGCAGTCGCCACTTCCCACCCTCCCTTCTGCCTGAAATGCTATTCCTCCCATCTCCGGCGGGCTCTGCTTAAAAGTCCCCCATTCAAGAGGCCTGTGCAACCACCCTATTAAAACAGCATCTTCCCCTCTCCTGGCACCTTCACCAGCATCCTGCCAAGCGTTATTTTTCTTTGTAGCATTCACCACCACTCAGCAGAGCAGGAAACTGTCCGTGAATCATCTCCCTCACTTGCACCAGAAAGGGAGCTCCAGGAGACCAGAGGACTTGCTCATGGGATTGAAAGTTCGATCCCCAGTGACGCAGAACAGTGCCTGGCTGTGCTTGTTGAGTGAATGAATGAATGAATGTCCTTGGAGGAGCTCTGAAGCTCGATCACCTCACTCGAGACAAAATACTGCCTGCCCTAAAGGAGTTGTGGGAGGATTATTTAAACGTACGGGAGAAAGCTTCTGTTGGGCAGCACCATGCTACCTAACCAACTGTCATGGCTACCTACCCGGCCCCGTGGAGCGGGCTCCTGCCTAGGACATCAGCGCGAGCTTCGACAGCCCACACCTGCTCAGTCAGGACAACTCCTGGGTAGGCAGGAGATGGGGTGCGGACTGCCCTCTGCTGGAGCAAAAATGACAGTCCCCAAAGGGCCCACCCCGAAAGACCAGGGGCCATGCATCCTCAGCGTCTTTTTATATATTTATTTTGAGAGAAAGAGAGAGAACATGGGGATGGGGGTTGGGAGGGGCAGAGAGGAGAGAATCCCAAGCAGGTTCCCCCGCCATCAGCAGAGCCCAATGTGGCGCTCGCCCCACGAACTGGGAGACCCTGGCTGAGTCACCAGGATCCTTCTGAATGGCGCAATCTTAAGCATTCGACTCTGGTAATTTTCTTGCTTCAGAAAGCCCAGTGTATAAAGCACAGCTAACCACAAAATGACTCTGTGAATGTACTCCGAGTTAGGCACAATGGACTCCTTTTCACCCACAAAATCCCTGTTAAATAGGGAGCAGCAGCACCCCACTGTTAGAGGAGACCATTTGGGGACAGAGAGGTTAAGTTCCTTAGCAGAGGACACACAGCAACGAAGGGGAGGTTTGGGAATTAGAGGCAGGTGTGCCGAGGCAGCTCCAGCCCTAGAAGACAAATCTGATCGCAGACGTGATTCATCGTGGAGTCAGAGGATGGTCCTCCGCTGTTCCTCTTCAGTGTCCTCACTACGGGCCATCCATGTGAAATAGGTTCACTTCTCCAAACACGGTTGCTGGGTCCCCAAGGGGCCGCGGGTGCATTTACAGCCACAGGTTACAGGTCTCAGTCTCCCCACTTCCTCCCCCTGCCTTCCAGCACCTACAGGGAATGCTGGGAATGTACAGAAATGTACATGGTGATACAGACGGAGGAACGTTCCAGCCACACTGTCAGCCAAGGCTCCAGCTTAGTGTGGCCACTTCCGTCGACTTCAGTGGCCTCCCTGGGCCTTATTTAGACTGGGGCGGGGGGTGATCTTTTGCATCTAAGGATGACCTTCCAACACTAGGAAAATAGGAGAAGGGGAAGAAAACGTCCTCAACAACTGTCGCTCTGTAACAGGAACTCTGTTCAGCCTTCGCAACAAATGCATGAGGTCCAATCCTGCTTCCCCTTCCACAGGGAGAAACGGAGCTGCAGTGCTGTGAACTGTCATGTCTACTGCCCCTCTGACTTAAATAGTGCCGCCCGTCACTCGGGGACACGTTTGCTACCCCCACCCCTTCCCCCCAACAGCCCCTGTGTGGGATGAAGTCAGGTGGTTTTCAGAGGTCTTGTCTGCTTAGGTAGTAAGGCTGCCCAAAGGAATCCTTAAATTCACTCCTGCTCTTAATTGTAGGAGTCTACGGCAGAAGCAAAATGCAAACTGCACTAAAAGACTAATCGAATTCTCTGCTATATATGCCAATATATGGCTTATAATAGTCCTACTAGCCACAGAATATGGTTTGTCCTCTTCCCGAACAAGATGGGGTTTTGTCTTGTGCTTGTCTGAAACCTGACCAGATGAACTTTATTTTTTTACGTTTATTTTATTTGAGGCAGAGAGTGCATGAGCAGAGTAGGGGCACAACGAGACGGAGAGAGAGAATCCCAAGCAGACTCCACACTGTCAGTGCAGAGCCTGACATGGGGCTCGAACTCAAACTGTGAGATCATGACCAGAGCCGAAGTTGAGTGGGACTCTTAACCGACTGAGCCACCCAGGGGCCCCGAAGCACCTGGACTTTATAAAATCTCCTCTGCCAGCTGTTTCCATATCTGCAGGTCACTGAGAAAGGGCAGCGTACAGGACCTTATCAGGGCAGGACTGAGTTCAAATGCTGGCTCCAAGTTACTAGCTGGGTGACCTTGACAAAGGAGCACAACACCCTGAGCCTCAAGCTCCTCATCTATCAAAAGGAAAGCGTGACGCTATCTGGAGGAAGAAATGAGAATGTAGGTCACACACCCACCCCGGCCCACGAGGGTAAGCCAGGAAGTTCAAATGCAAGTCTAACTGAGCCAGCCAAGGTCAACAAGGGACCCTAGTAAACACCAGAGGCGCTTTCTTCCCGATCCAGCTCTGCGTAAACAGTGCACAGAGCGGCACAGGGATCAACCAGGAAGGATGGCTCGGTGACAAACTGGAATGTTCATGCACTGTGCAAAGGGACTGCCACCACCCAGCTCCCGCCAGTGGCTGCGAGGATGAAAAGAGGGTCTGGTTTGCTAGATCTTTCCATGCTGTTAAGGTCAGAAATCATAATTTTTATGTGCACTCTCCCAAGTTTTAATGGTCAATAATCACATCAAAAAATGGTAAAAGCAACACAGGGGCCAGGCATAACACAGCTTCTAGCCAGATGTAGCCAATTTCTAACAGGAGATAGGAATTGTTATCCCTTCCATTATTTAGTACAACAAATCCCTTCCCCATTTTCACGTTCCTTACAATAAAATTTTTCTTTCTTGGGGCACCTGGCTGGCTCAGTCAGTTGAGCATCCGACTTTGGCTCAGGTCATGATCTCATGGTTCGTGAGTTCGAGCCCTGCGTCAGGCTCACTGCTGTCAGCATGTGAACCTCTGTCCCCCGTCTGCTTGCTCGCTGTCTCAAAAATAAATACAACACTAAAAAATAAATTTTCCCTTTCTTTTCCAGGCACGAGGGTTTTTATGGAGATGCAGGTCAGCTGACTGATGCAGACGGGAACTTTTATCCAATGTGGGTTGGCATCCATATTAAGAAATGCTGTCACCTTAATATTAATTGGAAACTGTCACTGCCGGAGTTCATGTTAGGAACACTGATCTCGTTTCAAAGTGATGAAAACACTCTTTCGGAATTAGGGCTTTATGAGCACATTTCAGATCTTGAATCAGTGCTGTGATCAGACCCTCACGGGAGGCGTGTGTGTCCAAGTGGTAAGGTGGATCAGGAGAGGAGAAAAAGGAAACGTGGTTAAATAGGAGTGTTAAACATATATCCCAAAAGAAAACTTTGTGCTTAAAAAGTATTTGAATTTCAAAGTTAAACAGTGGCACTGATTCGTAAATCCCAAAGGCTAATAAAATTCCTCTTACATGAAAAGAATGCAAACCCCACAAAATCTCTAAAAATTCTGTTAACTATCAATACTGGTTTTTTAAAAATAACACATACGGAATATGAAGAATCTGATGAACACTCACAAGGTGAGCACCCCCTGTACTCATCACAGTTTAAAATGTTAATCCCCTGCATTGCAAAGTCTTCTCCGGCTCTGCCCCAGTCTCTACCCCTGGATCAACTTTTGTCTGTTTTGCATTTACATAACCGAATCCTACCGCACATACTCTTCTGTCCGCTTCTTTTCCTCAACACTATGTATGAGCATATTCATTTTCGCTGCTCTGGAATACTTCACTATACAAATAAGCCACTGTAGGTTTATTTCACTGTGGAAGTACATCTCAGTATTTTCCTGTTTGGCACTGTTAAAAATAATGCTGATGTGAACATTCTTAAACACATCTTTTTGTCCAAACATACATTTCTCTTTGGTATGTGGCTAGGGACAGAACTGATGGGACACGGGCTATGCTCCGGTTTAGGTGGTAACACCAAATCGTATTCCAAAGCAGTTACACAAATATTTTATTTAAAATTAATAGACCACCAACAGGTGTCTCTGAATGAAATGTCCCCTTCTTTGGTTAAGTTGGCATTTGAAATATGAAATAAGATCACTTTAAGACCTGCACCCCCACCAAAGAGAAGTTCCTGTCCCTTCTTTTCAGAAAACCTTAGCCTATCATTAGTTATTGATTCAACGCTTATTTTAGACAATATTATGGTTTAAAATTGTTGGAACAAACAGATATGAATCTAGTGCCCTTTTCATGAGTGGTAAGTCCTGCTGGATATTTATATGTATTAAAATTGTAGAACCCCAAACTCCTAGAGCAGGATGGGATAGAAGAGATGGTAGAACATCCTTTTGTCTCTAAAGAAGAGCCAGATGGAGGGGTGGGGAGAACGGGGCTAGGGCCGCGTGCAGGACCAAATAATGGCCCCCAGAGACATCCATGTCCTGGTCCCCACAACCTGTGAAGTGTTACCTTCCATGGCAGGAGGGACTTGGCAAGGGTGACTAAACCAAGGCTTGTAAGATGGAAGGATTATTCTGGACGATCCAGGTGGGCCCAATGGAATCACCAGGGTCCTCTGAAGAAGACAGGAAGTCAGTGAAGGAGACGTGAGGATTTCCAGCAGCAGGGCTCAGAGTTAGAGTAACCTGAGGGCGCCCGGGTGGCTCAGTCAGTTAAGCATCCGACTTCGACTCAGGTCATGATCTTGCAGTCTGTGGGTTCAAGCCCCATGTCAAGCTCTGTGCTGACAGCTCAGAGACTAGAGCCTGTTTCAGATTCTGTGTCACCCTCTCTCTCTCTGCACCTCCCCTGCTCATGTTCTGCCTCTCTCCATATCTCAAAAATGAAAATACATTTTTAAAAAAGGAAAGAAATAAAGAAAAGAAAGAAAAAGTAACCTGAATTATATACTCCAGCCCCCTGAAAAAGGCCAGGAGAGGGTCCCTGCCGGGGGCCTCCAGAAGGAACCAGTCCCGCCAACATTTAGGCTCTAGCCTACTGAGACTTGGTTGTAGATTTCTGACCTCCAGAACCATATGATTATAAACGTGTGTCTTTCAGCACCAAACTTGTTCTTTGTTACATTGGCCACAGGAAACCAAGACAGGGCGACTGCTGGAATTAGTAGACCCCAGGTTTCCTGAAAGTTGGTCGAAGACTCTACCCAGGAGGTACAGCCAACTGATGACAATCAGGGCCATTTTCTCCACCCCAGCAGGACCACCAAGAATGTTTTATGATTGAAAGCTGAGGCAAGAAAAGTAAAGGTCACCTTAGCAACCATCTCCGAGGTGAGTACAACAGTGAGAGATTTCAACTACCCTCAGAGCCTAAGACCTTAAGGAGACACTCTTGGGCCCAAGGTAAGAAGCGTAGTTGTGAGCAGCCCCCCGGCCCGAGGCATGGGCTCTGCTCACTGCTGCCTGGCCTGCATCTGTCTCTCAGGCTTCCACTCCACACAAACAGCTAGTAAGCATTGGCCAGGAAAGCCCTTGCATACTTGTCCATTTTGTTTTGCATTCAGCACCCTGATTTTTTGTACCCCATAATCTCCTCATTAAGGGGTTTGTTTGGGCCACGGGTAGGAGGGCTTGGCAGCCTCGCCCCAGGGGAGAGACATCAAAACCTTGAGCAAACCATTCACTAGCAGGGAACACACTCTGAACTCACCATCCTTCGGGCAGACTCCGGGCTGAGGCTGGGGAATCGGGTCAGGTTGGATAAGCCCCTCCCCCTCCTCCCCACGGGATCATGCGCCCCATGATCCCTCCCAGCGGAAAGAAAAATGCTTTAACTTACAAGTCCTTGGTTCTCAATGCAACTCTTCAAAACAGTCAAATGTCAGGCCCTCATTTCTTTCTGTTAAAATTTATCAAGACAACTCTCAAACCATTCATTTCAGGAGTAATTTGTGTTGATAAGAACGGCGTGAACAGCGAACTAAAACGTGCATGTGGGCTGAACCCAGTCCAGGCATTAATATCCTGTGCCCGTCCACGATGCCGGTTTTAAACATTCAGGACTCTGCATCCTCGGAAGACATTTGCTTCTGAATAATACCCGCCTCCTCCCTGCCCTGCCTCCCTGACCACTGAAAGCTTCTGGCCTGAGCTTCTGCAAGGAGCTGCTTATAAATTATCGGAGGGCAGCATGTGTGAACAATCTTCTGAGCGACTAAAAGCACACTTTCTCTGCATGCTGGCAATTCAGTAGCAGCTGAACACCATCTCCATGATGGGCAGGAGAGACAGAACCACACCCCGTAAGTAAAACTCACATGCCCGTGAGATAAGGTGATTCTGGTAGAAAATAACAGACATGATCTAAATTCAAGCAGAGGTGTGTTTAAGCAGAATTACTCAAGTCTCAGAATTAACATCACATCCAGAATGATGGTGAGGCTCCTGGAGCCGTATTCTAAGGTCTCAAAGCCACAGATGCTCAGCCCCAACGGAGCCCTTGGCTACCAGTGGCTCCTGCTTCCATCAACATCCAGACTCCCACCCAGTCAACATTCACCAAGGCCCCCTAAGAGTGATGCCAAGACTCTGAGACTGTAAAGATGAATAAAACAGCCGCTGGTCTCACGAAACTCAAAAGTGAGTGGCTAGAGAAACACCACACAAGCAAAACGTCCCTTGATGAGTGCTGTCAAACAAGTTTCCACAGGGGATCAGACATTAGGGGAAAATGACACTGAATTTGGGCACTGAAGGTGTTGGCTGGGAGGAAGGGTAGTGGGAAAAAAGAGAACTGTATACTGGGCAGAAAGAACAAAGAGCAAAAACTGAGAAGCAGGAAAACAGAAGTTTTCTCAGAGCGTTCAGTGAGGCACTCACTTGAGTGAAGATGGAAATTATGAGCTAAGGGAAAATGGCCGTGAAAGACCCCAAGCAGGGACCAGGGCCCTTCAGTTTTGTGTCATCTCGTGCAGCAGGAGACAAAGGCCTTGAAAGAGCAGTGAGTGTACCCCAGGTCCCCTGGGCTGACTGGGGAGCCTGCCATGACCATCTGGTGTGCCCTCAAATAGATCTTGCCGCTGTGGGTCTTCTAGCTCCAGAACGCTATGCTGGGGCATCTATATCTCTGGGAGAGTCCTAGACTCTGCTCTCAGAAGATATATCGAAATTAAATGAGGTTGAAAAATAAATAAATTCACATAAAATATAAATAGCATTTCCATGAATGCAGGCAGCAACTCTGTCCCTTATTTATGGCTCCACCTGCCTTGAAATGAAAACTCAAGGATGTCGATAAATGGATTGCAAAGACTTTTTAAATTTTTTTAAACATTTATTTATTTATTTTTGAGAGAGAGAGAGAGAAAGAGAGTAAGCGAGTGAGCGAGCAAGCAGGAGAGGGTCAAAGGTGGGGAGAGGAGACACAGAATCTGAAGCAGGCTCCAGGCTCTGAGCCATCAGCACAGAGCCCGACGTGGGACTCGAACTCACAGACCACAAGATCATGGCCTGAGCCAAACTTGGATGCTTACCTGACTGAGCCACCCAGGTGCCCCAAAGTTGTTATGTTTAACCTCAAAGAAAAGAAATGTCTCCACGGGTTCTTTCACAAAGGCACTGATGTCTGCTGGAGACTGGCAGGAGCCTCAAGGAGGTACCCTTTGTCTCCCAGTGCATAGCAGCCTGTTCTAGAGCCTTGGGATCTCTGGGTCATCCTTCCTACTTGCCTCCCCTGCTGAGCTCCCCCCACCACACTGCACTTCTATTTACATGCCTCTTGTGCTTGGTGTTTCACTAACCCCCAGGAGGGCTCATTCCAGCCCTGGACAGAACGACCCTTTTCTAGGATAAGCGTGACAGCTGACTCTCTGCCATGTCCCTCCACAGCTTCTGGGGCCATCTCTCTTTCGGGCGACGGCTCCTTGACTGTGTGCTGAAGCCGGTCATGCGCACCTGGAGCCTCTGCTTCTCTAAGGTAAACAGCCCCAGTTCTTTCCACGCTTCTGTATGTAATGAGGTTCGAACTGGCACAGTCACCCAGAGTCTCCCGAATGTGCTGACTTGTCTAGACTGTCCTCAAACTGTGGCATCTAGAAATAAATGCTGGGGCCCAGCTGTGGACTACTGATACCCCATAAAAGGCACCTGTCCCCTTTGCCATTCTGGCCAGAATACTTCTGTTAATGTACTCACACCATCTAGCCCCTATTTAATGCAGTTTGTGATGTGGTCCCAAGGGGAGGATTTATTATTAAGCCTCATGTTGATAAATAGGGTGGCTATATCCAGTCTGGGCAGGTCGCCTCAGAGTATGATTTCCTCAGTCCTCCCCGTTTCCTGTCATCAATCTGACAGTCGAATAAAATCATTCGAAGTCAAAGATCGTGGTCACTCCTTCAGCCAGGGCTGGCCCAGATAGCATGATGCTGGGAGGCAGACTTCCAGCTGACTTCAACCGGCCACTGAGCACAGCCCATTATAAATTCTCCAGATCCCAGATCTACTCCTGGTCTCCTCCTTGGGAAAATGCACCATTTTCCTTTGGCAACCACTTTGAGGCCCTCATTCTGACTCCACGTATTTCAGGGAACTAACTCCTCTTTACCCTATGATCAAAAATAAGTACAGGGCACAGGCTGGCCTCACCGGCCTCCTTCAACCACAGTGGTTGGTCTCTGGACCACAAGTGACCAGAGGCAGTTCAATCAGAGGCAATACTGTGGAGTTAGAGGAAGGATGAACTCCTCTTTCTACAAGCACTGGTGAGGGTAAGCTGCAACTAAAGCTTCCTCTGTGGAGATAAAGCTGCCCTGAAGAAACCAAGCCAGGGAAATGTAGAGCAAAGGGAAGGAGGGAGACTGAGCTACAAAAATATAATTTGAGCCCCCGGACCCAACCCTGCCTGAAGCCTGTCCTACGTTTGAACTCACTGGTTTTGTTAACCCCCCAAATACCCTTGTTGCCAAAATCACTTGGGGTTGGGTTTTTATCAATGGGTGCCAATGAAAACTCTACAACCTCCCTCCCAGGCACCCAGAAAGGTCATGTGACACCTTGTCAAACCCCTACCCAAAGTCTGCAGCCGAAGGCACTGCAGCCCCCATCTACAACATGGTATTGTAGTCAGAAACTCCGACCTCGAGTCCAATAACACAGGCCCATCCTGACGGGTTTGGGACCTTGGGACAGATCACTGAGGGATTTCCACCTCGCCTTCCTCTTCCACTCCTACTACATGGGATTACTGGGGACAACGAGACAATGTGTGCAAAGTCCCTGCACCGATGCCCGGCCCGCAGAAATGCCTGAAACACTGGCGTCCTCATTATTGTTAATCTTGTTCCACTGGTAGCGTCATCACTGGTTCAGTTACACCAGCAGGGTCAGTGTGTTCACGTCCTAATCCTGGACCCGCACTGCGTGCTCCCAGCCTTCTTTCACAAGGGCTTTTCTATCATCCCTGGCACAATGCTTCCTTCCGTCTCTTCTAGGATCAACATCATCTCACCTTTCTCCCTCTGGTCTCTTTGCCAAAACTTAATCACCCACTGCCATGGCATCATTTACTCTGTGTAGCCGCTCATACGGGAACTCCTCAACTCCAGGGATGTACGGCCCTTCCCTGCGATACAGGCACATAGTGCCACCTCGATCATACACAGTTGCACTAACTCAGGGCAAATCTCAGAAAGTGCAGTAGAACTCCTAATTAAAAGGTAGCCTTGAGCTGTCAAAAAAAAAATTATGCATAAAGGAAACGTTTAAAAACACAGTAGTGACTTCCTTGAGACAAATGTTCACGGGAGAGTTTTTTTGAATTCAATTGTGGGGGCAAAAAAAAAATAAAGAAAGTGTCCTGCTTAATGCTGTCATCCCTTCCCTCCCTGCACCCTAGAAAACCACCTTGGGCACGCTAAACGCTGCACTGCATTTGAAATTGCTGCTGGGAGAATGGCCAGTCTCGTCTTCTCCACTGATTTCCGAGAAGTGACAGGGATTGGCCTCTGTTTTTATTTGTGTGGGGCGGGTGGCTCCTCTGTTACACTCCTCCATCCGGCTGGTCATTGTGACTGATCGTCTGTCACCCACGCAGCCCAGCCTGACAGCTCCAACCGCTGTCTCCCAGGGCGCCCTGGGCCCGAGGCGCGGTGGTCCTGTGCTGACCTGTCCATCTCCCATGCCCCCGGCACCGTGATTGTCTAGACCTGTTACCACCGCATTCCCAGCACCTGGATTGGCACGGATACTCAACAACAGCAGCAGCAAGAGTCACAACAAAATGTGAAATGTGTGAATAAATGAATGAGTAGATGGAAGAATGAATGAAACAGCTGGCTCCATGCATAGTTCAGAAATCCCTCCAGGGCCCAAAACTTTGGCCCATTATTGACACAGCGATCGACTTGCAAAGCTGTTGTTTGACATTTGTGTAACCTCCACCATCCCACTGCACCCAGATGCACCTTACTTCGCTTCTGTCTTTCTGTGTTCCTCCTCGCCACGGACTCCCTCCAACTACCCACACGAGCCCTAGGCAGGTCTCTGCCTGCACCCCAATGTTCTCCCGCTCCACTGGGTGACAGACGACCCAGACAGGGCTTCCGAGGACCCTGGGTCTTCCCTCTCCATCCCTCTCCCTGTGACGAAGCCGCCTTCTTACCTTCAAAGCTCCCGGCAAACAGGTAAAGCCAGGTGATGGCTGGGATGCATAGAACAGTCAGCGAGGCGGCCAGGAATTTCCGTCTCCCTCTGCAGATTCCCAGCATCCTCTCAGAAGTGACAACCCCTAATCCCAGCGCCGCTTCTCTGCCCGGAGCACGGGGTCCTTGGCCTCCCTCATAATACTTTCTGAAAGGCAGAAGAGCAAAGAGGAAGGGCTGAGTTCTGAGCACTGTGAATGGATGCAGACTGCAGAGGAGAAATACCCCACAGATCTGAAAGTATTGGACTCATCCACAATTTCCTGCTAACCTTCTATTCCAGGGGACCGTGCTGCAGTCTGCAGTCTATCAAAACGGAGACAGCTCTTTAAAAAGCAAATGAATAAAGGATGATAAAGACTATGAGATCTCAAGGGGCGCCTGGGTAGCTCAGTTGGTTGAGCGTCTAACTCTTGATTTCGGCTCAGGTCATGATCCCAGGGTTGTGAGACTGAGTGCCACGTCAGGCTCTGCACTGAGTGTGGAGTTTGCTTAAGATTCTCTCTCTCTCCCTCTGCCCCTCCCCAGCTTATGTTTTCTCTCTCTCTCTCTTGCAAACGCACACATACACATGCATGTATTCTATAGTCAGTTTGCAGCCTGAACTAATCACCAAAAATGCATTTAGTTAGTGCCTTGTATGTGCCAAGCACTAACTAGCTGTCATGTTTTCATAAACAACAGGAACGTCGTTGTCTTCAAAGGACACAGTCTAACAAGAGAGACCAACATAAAACATCCGCAAGAACTTCAAGAATGTGACGGACTGAGATGTGCACAGCCCTCCGTGGAAAGGCAGACGGAAGTGGCTGACTGGTGCAGGTACGGCCAAGAGTGCAGAATGGTTCTCGGGTTCCAGATGGGGAGGGCCGTGGAAGGCACCGGAGGCCGACTGACTGCACGCTCAGATGCACTGGCCACAGCATCATCCGCAGGGGACTCCAGCTAGATCACAGTTCACAACCTAAAACCACTCACCAGGGACTGTCTTAACAGTGTCCACCTTTAATACGGAAGAAGAGGTCCAGAAAAGCATGGAAACTATTAAAATGTGCAGAAAATGGAGAGGAGCACAGACCCCTGTAACTAATCTGCAGAGAGCCCATCCTGAGGTCGTGCGGAACACTGGCTGAGGCATGATCAAAGAAGAGGGAGAAGGTCAGTTCCCGGCTCCAACCCGACAGAGCACGCAATCTCGTCTCCACCTGTCTCCTACCGGGGATGTCACTCCGGCTGCAGGTGGAATGCGGGGTCCCCATGTTAGGAGCCTCCAAAGAGGGTGGAAGCCACTACTGCAGGAACCTATACAAGGCTTCCCATCCCCAAAGAACGATGTCCGTGAAGGAGCTGGTTTTGGGGTCCCCTTGGGTATTCCCACAAGACGCCCTTCCTTCTGCCAGAACCCCGAGGCCCATGTGATGCCAGCCTTGGCGTTTCTGAGAGGCAGACCCCCTGTCCATTCATCTTGCATTTCCCTAAGACTTAGCATACTGCCTGTCACCTGCCGGCTGGATGACAAGGGTCTGCTGAATGTATAAATGGAATCAGAGTCTAACCAAAGGCGCCCTTTCGAAGCTTCAGGAGTTTGTGTTCAGCAAGGTGCCAGCCATACACGCCTGCTGGAGCCCTTCTCAACTGTCAGCACCACCCTGTCTTCTGCAACCACTGTGACGCCATTTTCTAATCGGGCCTCCTTTGAAACAGATGAAAAGACCACAAGGCTGGAGGGTGTGCACTAGAAAGTAAAACCAAAAAAGCAAAATCGCTTTAAACGAAGAATGTTCGTTTGAGAAAAGGTCCCCCAGCCCTGTCGGCTCCCATGGAAAGGTTTTCCTTCTGAAACACAGGCAACAAATCCTCCATACAAACTGCGAGTCACGAAGAATGAGGCTCTCCCAGATGCTGGGGAGTCTCTCAGGAAGAACATTCCGGGGACAGGAGGCTATGCAGTGAGACAGATGTGGATTCAAATCCAGTTCCACACTCGACTAGCTGCAACACTGCAAACTTCCCCGTCTCTGGGTAAGCTCCATGTTCTCCATCTGCAACGAAGCCATGCTGGAGAGTCTTAAATGAGAAAGCCCTCGAAGAAGGGCCCAGAAAGGACTGACGGAGCACGAGGCAGCGTGAGCCCCACCTCTTCCTGAGAGCCGAAGACCGGATGTATCGGGTTTTTCTCACTCCCACTTCCACAGGGCTTGGGAGAAAAGAAATCCCAGCAAATAAGCACCGGCTGACATCGCCAAGTGCAAGTGCGGGATTTCACTCTGAAGGGCCCACTGGATTCTCCTTCAGGAAGACACCACATTAAAACTGCCCTTTGTGATGTTTGGGGTTTTGTTTGTTTGTTTGGTTTTTGGTTTTTGTTTCTTGGTGGTTGGTTGCAGTTCACTTATTATTTTTTTAATGTTTTTTTTTTTATGTTTTTTATTTGTTTTTGAGAGACAGAGAGAGACAGCACGAGCAGAGGAGGGTCAGAGAGAGAGGGAGACATAGAATCTGAAGACAGGCTCCAGGCTCTGAGCGAGCTGTCAGCACAGAGCCTGAGGCGGGGCTTGAACCCACGAACCACGAGATCATGACCTGAGCCGAAGACGGACGCTTAACCGACTGAGCCACCTAGGCGCCCCATAATGTTTATTTATTTTTGAGAGAGAGAGAGAAAGCACATATGCACAAGCTGGAGAGAGGCCGAGAGAGAGAAAGGAAGACACAGAATCCGAAGCAAGCTCAAGGTGCTGAGCTGTCAGCACACAGCCCGATGCAGGGCTTGAACTCACAAACTGTGAGATCATGACCTGAGTCAGTGTCAGACATCTAACCCCCTGAGCCACCCAGGAACCTCTGCAATTCACTTATAATAATAATAATAGTAAAGACGTGTTATGTCTCAGGCTCTTTTCTAAGCATTTTACTTGTTTAATTCTCCAAAGTAACCTATGAAGTATAAACTATTTTTCATTCATTTAGTAGATGAGAAAACTAAGGCCTGGAAAGACTGATGAACTGGCCACAGGTTACACGCACCTATGGCTGAGACACCTCGGGTTCTCTTCTCCCTAAGTAACTGATTCTACCAACCTTTGCCAGGGGTCATTTTCCTTCTGAGCTAACCTAAATCCTTCGTATTGAATGTTAGGACTATTTTGCTCCCCGGGTTAAATATATCAACCACCACTTTGCTCCCATTCAAAAAAAAAAAAAAAAAAAGTACAACAGACAGAATGAAAACTGGAAAGCTATAGACCAATCTGGACTTCAGGGAAAAGCAGGAATATATATGGAGCTGAACTCAAGTGGCATTAATATTTAAAAACATTTTTTAAAACCTCTTTAAAACACTTCCTTTCCTCCTTTCCTCGCTCCATCTGCAAAAGTTAATTTCAACTGGCACAATTTGTCCTAAGTTTTGAAACAGAGTCCAGAGTAGTTTGCATTTTATGATAGTGGTTTGCATTTTATGATAACGCTGGCATCTGAAATTAAACCCAGCAGGTAAAAAAATATTCCTTCATGGATTTGACTTTTAAATGACACCTCTGTGCACTGAAAGCACATTTTAAAGAAAAACCTCAATTTATATCAGGAGTTACTCCAGGAAGTCAATACAGGGAATCAACACAAGAAAGAAGGAAGGGCTGGAATTACTTCCTACACACGTGCAAATGTTGACGGACGAACTGGGGAAACCAGTCTGGAAGCTGTTCTTGCCTGGCCAGAGGGAGACAGACTCCTCGGTGAATGGGGGGACAAAGAGTCACCTGTCAAATGCCCCTGCCTCAACATCATCACCCAATTCCTTGGCCAACCTGGTTGATTTCTCCTCCTAACCATCTACTACTCCATCTGTCTTCTCCCATCTGTCTTAACCAATGAAACTCACTTTTATTTATGCAGAACACCGTACAAGCCAGAAAAATTATCGTGATCTATTAAAGCCACAGAAGCTGCATTTACAGCTGAACATAAAATGTGATTACAAGCATCTTTCAGTCCCACATAACATGTATAAATACCTATATAACTATACGTATGAAAAGTTTAAAATTTAAAGGTTATCTCTGGGTATAGGATATGGATAGTTTCCATGTATCCGAATACGGATTTCCCCCAAAAACCTTTGAAAAAGAATATGTGTTGCTTTTATAACTTAAAAATATTTTAAAACTTGAATCACCACGTCTTCTAGTTATATTGCACGTGATTCAAAATCCCTCAGGGCAGACAGTGAAAACTACATGTGTTAGTTTTACTTCACACACGAGGTGTAGTAAGCTAAGATCTGCAGGATCCTAATTAGGAATCTATCCTCCGGGGGTGGCTGGCCACCATTTGACAGACTCCAGTCAGAAGCCCACATTCCAAATGCTGAGCTGAGCTGATCAATGCCAGACAGTTGTCTTCTCCGTCTCCATCTCCTTCTCCTTCCTTTTTTTAAGTAGGCACCAGGCTCAACTTGGGGCTTGAACTCACAACCCCAAGATCAAGAGTCTCATGCTATACTGACTGAGCCAGCCAGGCATCCCTATGGGTTCTCTTTTAATTAGGATCATTAGAAATGAATTTTCATGGGTGTTCAAGATGTGTGAATTGTCTAGAAATTCTGCACATGAAGACTGAATCTAAATAACTTCCAAAGGAGACAAACAAAAGTCTAAGGAATCCAATGACTGAAGCCCTTCAGAATCACGTAGGAGCCCAAACGGATCCTCCAGGCATGGAACAGCTTTGTTACACGTTGTAGCACGTTATATGTTATTTGTTAGGATCACCGACTGTAACTGCAAGGTTGGGTGAATCCTGTCCGTCCCATATTGTCATCCTGGTCCTAAGTGAACCTTTCTTGCAAGAGACTGTCCCAGTTCCTAAGAGGGGACAGGGCTGGCCCTCACTGAGCTTAGAATACAAGTCCTACAGCAGACAGACGCTCCACAGGGGCTGGCTTTGTTGTATCATTACCTGTACTATTGCTAGCGTTCTGTCCCCACCTCACGCCTTTGCCCAAGCCTCTCACACACAGCCCGGCTCTCCTTCATGTCCTCCCTCCTCTGCCGGACTTCAGCAGGAATTTCAAGTCCTTGCTGCTTCAGTCAAACATCTCTGACAAGTCCAGGCCTGGAGATGTCCCCCTATTTGTTCTAAACTCCAAAGGCTATCAGGAGCACATTCCAGATCACTGTCACTGTCTTTTGTTTTGTTTTGTTTTATTTCTAAAATACAATTTATTGTCAAGTTAGCTAACAGTGTATAAGTGTATACAGTGCGCCCTTGGCTTTGGGAGTAGATTCCCATGATTCATCACTTACATACAACACCCAGTGCTCACTAGCGCCCTCTCCTATGCCCATCACCCACTGTCATTGTCTTCTAATCATTTCCTGTCTGTAATCTCTCTTCATCAGACTAAAACCCCTTAAGGGCAAAGGATCCTGGCCCTCTAGTGTTTGCTTTAAGCCTCTGCCGGAGACCAGCAGCTGAAACATGGGTTTATGCTCCGCCATCTCCATCCGAAGTGTGGTCCCTAAGCCACCACCAGCAGCAGCGGCGGCGGGGGCTGCTATCTTGCGAGAAACGCAGACTGCCGGGCCCCACTCCAGCTTCTTGGATCAGAATCTGCATTTTAACAAGAGCCCAGGTGATGTGTGTGTACATCACTGTTTGAGAAGCGTGTACTCCCACAGCACTGAGTAAACAACCAGTTATTGACAAATAAAGCCGGCCTCCCTCCAGCCCCACCTGACCCCCTCCCTCACCTTCCCCCTGCAGGGACCAGCCAGTGCACGAGGGAAGACCACCACATCCTGGACTTTGTTGACTGCATATTTATTACAACCGTTCTCTGATAGATAGTTTCTAGACGGTAAAGTGCCTTTTCCTAATTGAACAGAAGCATCTTATGGGCCAGCGGCCGCTCTGATGACCCATCCCGAGCTCCCATCAAAAACACTGCTTCCATATTTGAATGACTGACCAGCACCACCACCACCCACAGAAGCAGCATGATGCCCATCTTGCAGAGACCAAGACAGGCTAAGGACACTGATTTCGTTGTTGGAAACCCTGGGACTCAAATTCCTGAAAAACAAACAAACAAACAAAAAATAGAAAAACCCAGAAAATCAGTTTTGTGCCACAGGACACCCAACTGATGCCCCCAAGGGCAAGCACTTTGTCTATTTTGGCCACTGTGGTTTTCTTTGTTGCTAGCACAGTATCTAGCATAAATGAGGATATCAATATTTGTTGAAGAGATCAATCCGGCAGACCGCTGGATATTCATGACCATACAGACTACTCCGGGGACACGCGGGCCAGCCCACACCTTCCTCCCAAGCCCAACTCTGGAATCCTGTGGAACCTCCACTATGCCATCAGCAAACTCCTCTTTCTCCTCAGCTCTGCCTGGCTTCGCTCCAGCTCTGCTCTTGTGTGAAAGGACAGCTGTCCCCCAGTCATTGCCTTCCCCAAAGGAGAACCCTTTCCCCTACTCTCTCAAGCACATCCGTAAGGGAGGAGGCGGGCCTCTGTCCTCCGGGGTTTCGGCTGTCTGCCAACTCTTACTGGCCCTCCCTCTCCTGAGGCCCCTGTTCCTCTCCATCCTTGTCGCTGTCATCTGGCAGCTGCTGGTTACTCTTCTCATTGTCTGAAGACCTCAGCACCCACCATGCGTCCTTCCGCCTCTCCACCTCAATTCCATGATGGGCATGGTCAGTTCACAACATCCCATTTCACGTGGACCAAATTTACATTCTAGCACTTGGTGTCACCAAAACCAGCACAGTCTCCAAAACCTCAGATGTCAATGCCAACCCCCATCCAGCCCCCTGCTAGGCTTCCCAGGCTGCCGTTACCCAAATTCTTCATGCCATCATGAACCCCAGTCCACCGGCTTTCTTCATTACTGTCCAACCGGGTCTACTTCTTTCTGTTCTCTCTCACTCAGCTTAGATGCCATGGTTCCTGATTACGACCTCCCTCTGCAAGCGCTCATGCCTCCCTGAGCCCCCTTCTTCCCAATTCCAGTAACCTGGAAAAATCCAGTCATTCAGATGAACGCAACCACACTTGTTTACCACAGCTTTACTTGGGACGTCAAATGCTGGGGTAGGAAACCGCACTGTCAGGCAGGCAGATTTGTTCCATTAATCATGTCTGATTTCAAATGGGCACTCAACTGCTAAGAGGTGCTATTACCTTTCTCTGGTAAACTCACTGTGCTATTATCTGAGATATTTACTTCCGACATTCCTTTTCTCCTCCAGCCTCCTCTTCTCCAAATGGCAAATTCCAGGAGTGTCCCAGGATGCAGGGTGGGACCCATCTTGTGTGCTCTCCCCAGGTGAAGGCCCCCGTTCCAATGTCCTGGGAGACGGTTTCCAGGCTGATCCCACATATGTGTCTCCAGCTCTGGTCTCTCCTCTGACCTCCAGACTCACAGGGGCAGTGATTTTCCCCTACCACGTGTGCCTCAGACCCCAACCCAATCTCCCCCTTCTCCACTCCCTCTTCTCCAGAACTTTCTACCGCCATAAAGAGAACTGCCATCCACATCAATTTTCAAGCCAGATACCTGGGAGCTGTTCTCCATTCCTCACCCGTTCATCATATCTTGTCAAATCTCATCCTCAAATCCTGCCATTTTTACCTCTGAAACATGTATTCTGTCCAATGATACACCCACTTCCTTCCAGTTTTACTGCCACTATATAAATCCAAGCCGCCATCATCTCACATGTGTGCCCAGTGTGATAGCCTCTTAACTCAGATCACACTGGAAATTATTCAGCGTCTCCCCACAGCTCTTAAAATAAACCCCAAACTCTTTGTCATGTCTTAAGGATGTCATGGCTTGACCTCTGTCTGTCTCTAGGTCCTCATTTCTGGCCTCTGGCCCTTTAATTCTTGCCTCCGGCCACACTGGCCTTCTCATTTCCAGAATGCACCTCAGGGCCTTTGCAAGTGTATTCCCTCGGTCTGGAATGCTTCTCGCTCTGCTTTTTGCTGGGCTAAGTCCTTGTGAGTCCTGACTGCTGTCAACTCACAGGGAGAGCAACCCCAGAGGGGTCTTCTCCGAGGGCCCCCCCGCCTCAGTGCTCCTCCTTCGCTTCCTCTGTCATGTTCTCTGGTCACCTCCTCCTCTGTACACATTCAAATTTGGAATGATACAATTATCTGATGGATTACTTATGTAATGGCTGCCTCACTCATGTTCAGTGTAGACCTAAGCACACAGGAGGCCTTCCTTAAATGGATGAATGAGCAAGTGAATGAGCATGCCGGTTGGCCTCGGCCATCAGGAAGGCACCTAGCAGCCCTCTTCAAAACAAAAGCTTGCTGACTTGCTGCCCAACTGTACAACATCCGTACCAGAAGCCACACAGCACCTCAAGTAGGTCCCTGCAGTTGCAGTGAGCCCTGCAGAGACCATTTGGTACATCTGAGGTCACCTGCAAAGTTCACGTTGGTAGCTCTTTCCTTTCTCTGCTCCACGAGGAGGAACACTCAAGGGGGGGTTTGGCCTCTCCCTCCGGGAGTCCAGGGCATCCCTCCCAAAGGCCAACCCTACAGACGCTTCCTCCCTCCCTCTCATCTCTGCACATCAGGGCCCAAGACATCTCCCTCCTATAGATGATCCTTGGGCTTGTGAAACTGGCGCTCCCAATTCCTTTTTTCATTTGGAGAATGGTGTGAGGCCTCAGAGGCCCTGTTTAAAAATTGATCATGTGAACTACAAGAGTAAAAGCCACATGCAATATACTTCGGAACAAACATTGAAAACTTGAGAGTTCACTGGTTTGAAAAGGCTCTAAGGGCCCACTGTCGCCAACCTTGTTCGGCTCGATCCGCTGTGAAGTCAAATTCTCTTGCTGCAGGGAAACATGTCCCTTTGCTCTCAGAACCACAATGATGCCCTAGATCAAGGGCGGAGGGCCTCACCAGGGTCTCTGATCTGGTCTTCAACCACCCGTTTCACACAACTTGGCAGTTAGAACATGCTACCTGCAGTCCGAGAGTTTTGCCATCTTGTCTCTGCTATGTTCACGGCAAGCTCAGAGGCGTGGTTTTTATGGGGGCCTCACAGTATTTGTAGGGACCGGGAGTCAGGACGTGGGTTCAAGTATCAGCTCTGCATACTGGCTGCTCAGGATCTTGACACGTCATTTAATATCCCGGAAGCTCCCATCCTTGTTTGTGAAAGCCCCTGGCACTACCAAGCACTAATGGCTGTTGCAAGCATTGAGGGAGCTCAAAAGACTATCCACAATATGATTACACGGCAACGTGAGATGGCTAGAGTAGCATTCATAACATTGAAATGAATCAGTTCGATTTCAGCTGCTCGACCAATCAAATTCTAAGAACTTGCTGAGGCACCCATAAAGTTGTTAGAGGGACGTCTTCGGTCGCTTGGGCTGCTTTGGAAAAATACCATAGACTGGATGGCTTACGCAACACACATTTATTTTTCATAGTTCTGGAGGGTAGCAAGTCCGAGACCAAGGCTCGGCAGATTCAGTGCCTGAGGGGAGCCTGCTTCCTTGTTCACGGACAGCCATCTTGTTCCTGAGTCTACACGCGCAGGAAATGCATGGGAGCTCTGCAGGTCCCTTTTATCAAGGCACTAGTCCCATTCACAAGGGCTCCACCCTCATAACCTAATCATCTCCCAAAGACCCAGCCTCCTACAACCATTGCACTGGGGTTTAGGATTCAACAAGCAGAGGTTAGGGGGACTCAAACATTCAGCCCATAACTAAGGCGGGGCGGGAGCTAACAAACATCAGTGCACCCTCGTCCTGCCTCAAGGCGGTGTATACTGTAAAGGAAGTAGTACTCAAAGGGGAAAAAAAATCCTAACATCTACAGGGGAAAATATAAACTGCGCTGAACACATTATTCAGTAAGTGGCTGCTCTTTTAAAGGGGCCATTTCTGTTCTTTAAAGGGACTGCTGCGTGAAGCGAATTACATCTCAAAATCTGGTGCCAGGAAATGATTCTCTTTTGAACCAAACCAATGTGCTTCCTTGGGCAAGCCAATAGCTACTCTTACAAAACTCATCCTGTTTTCCATAGCCACCTTTCAAAAGGTAAAAGGAAATAAGGGAAGTTAATTTTAAATAATACATTCCACTAAAGCTGGCATGTCTACAACATTAGCCTTTTAACATGTCACCAATATAAAATATTATTGAGATATTTTACACTCTTTTCTCTCATGCAGTCTTCAAACTCCAGAGCTCACCTAACAGGAACAGCGCTGCTCAATCAGAACTAACCACATTTTCACCCTCTTACACTGCTGGTGGGAATGTAAACTGGTGCAGCCGCTCTGGAAAACAGTGTGGAGGTCCCTCAAAACATTAATAGTAGAACTCCCCTATGACCCAGCAATAGCACTGCTAGGGATTTACCCAAAGGATACGGAAGTGCTGATGCATAGGAGCACATGTACCCCAATGTTCACAGCAGCTTTGTCAACAACAGCCAAATCATGGAAAGAGCCTAAATGTCCATCACCTATTGAATGGATCAAGAAGATGTGGTTTATCTATACAATGGAGTACTACATGGCAATGAGAAAGAATGAAATCTGGCCATTCGTAGCAAAGTGGATAGACCTCGAGGGTGTCATACTAAGTGAAATAAGTCAGGCGGAGAAGGATAGATACCATATATTTTCACTCATAAGTGTAACAGGAGAAACTTAACAGAGGACCATGGGGAGGGGAAGGGGGGAAAAAGAGTTAGGGAGGGGAAGGGAGTAATGAGAGACTCTCGAATACTGAGAACAAACTGAGGGCTGAAGGGGGAGGGGGAAAGGGAAAGGGGGTGATGGTCATGGAGGACGGCATTTGTGGGGAAGAGCACTGGGTGTTCTATGGAAACCAACTTGACCAAAAACTATTAAAAAAAAAAGAAGAACTAGCCACATTTTAAGTGCTCCAGAGTCATAATGCTGGACAGTACAGGTACGGATCTTCTAAGCCTTCATGTCATCCTGTTTCAGGAGGCAAGAGTGGCTGCAGGCCTGAGACAGAATTGGAGCCGAGAACCCAGGAGGCTCTGCAGTAACACAGGCTGGATAGATGGCAGCCTGAGTGGGCGGCGGTGGAGCCAGAGGGAACCGGAGTTCACCAGACACGGGAGCACTCAAGAAGGAAGACAACACAGACCAGGCAGGAGGATGCCAAGGACCACACTGACACCCCCACGTGGGCTTAGCTCACTCAGTCTTTACAACCAATCTGGGCAACTCCGCTTTCCAGGTCAGGGCACAAGACTCAAAAGGTTAAGTTACTCCAATCACAAAGCGGGGGGCCGGGGGGCAGCCTGGGATTAACCCAAGACTTCTGACTTAAAGTCCAATGTGTTTTCCTCAGCATGGCAATGAAGGCCTCCACGGCCTGCAGGCGCCCATGTCACACCTCCCAATGCAAAAGGAGCACCTGGATGAAGGACGCGTGTCTGTCACATTTCCCTACCATGACTTCTTCCTACCGGTCTACCTCCTTCGTATCTGCATAGTGAGCCTGTAAGAGATTGGTTCTCAACTGGGAACAATGTGGCCCCTGGTCCCAGGGACATCGGGCAAGACATTTTTGATCGTCAAGACTGGAGAGAATGGGGTGCTCCTAGCACCTAGTGGCCCAGGACATACAACACATCCACCAGGGTCATCTTCCTTCAAAGTCACCCCTCCCTTGGCCTGCGGAGGTGGAGTGCGCTCATCTGCATCCCAGGTACTTTCCTTAATTTCCACTCCTTCTATCACATCACACAATCCGGGTTCTGCTTTTTAAGAGGAGGAACTGAAGTTTCATCGAGATGTTGATCGGCAAGCAGTGTGCCTATCTCTTCTCCCATGGAGCTCTCTCCGGGGTGACACAGGAAGAGAGGCAAAAGGGAGAAAAAAAGTCGAGAAGCAATCAAAAATTTCCACTTACAATATTAACCTCTTTCAACAATGCATTGCCAAACGGATCTTTAATGCAAACTGATCTTTCCCGAGGATACAAGCTTTTCCTGGGGTCAGACTAGAGCTCCAGGAAGGCTGATTTTTATGTTTTTCCTCTGAATGTTAAATCGGCGCTTAATCATATCCATGAGGCTACCCACTGGAGTGTTTTGGTCTTCGTTCTTTTGATTTTCACTCTGGAAAGGGATGATTTAAGCAGGCATTGCCTCCCATTTCCATTCTGCTTAAGCAAACACTCATAAGCATTTAACAAGGGCGGAGCCTGCAAAACGCACTCCAGTCTTCCCTGCTGCTGGGGGGTGATGTGTCTAACTTGCAGAGTCTATTTTTCCTCTGGGTTTCAAGGTCTATGGAGATTTTATGCAAATATCTCTTGTGGCAAACTATAGGAAGGTAGCTATTTCTTCACCTTCTCTTGACTCCTCCACATTCATCTTCATTCCACTCTGCACGTGTTTACCAGGCACACACTCTATTCCAGGCACAGGGCTTGGAGCTGAGGAGGAGAGAAGGGTACAACAGGGCTCCTGCCCTTGAGCAGACTTGGGAGAGTGTAGGGCCCAGACAGACCCAGACACCAGGAACAGGGACACAAGACAGGACCGGGGATACGGCTCTCAGGGGAAAACATCTGGGCTGAGCCATGGCACAATTCAAAGGCTGGCAAGGAAAGGAAAGTCATCCCTGGCAGAGGGAGCCCCTCAGGAAAGGTCAAGGGCATGCCTGGCACCAGGGGACAGCAGCTAATCACTCCTTCCAGAGTCAGGTAAGGAGGCTGATGGATGGAGGGGAACGGGCTGGACGGCCTTGAATGCTAAGCAAAGGAGAACATGGACTTCATTCTACAGCCTCTCAGGAGCTGCTGAGGACTCCTAAGCAGGGATCACAGCCATTTGTGGTCAAGAAAACCAACAACTCTACGAGCAGTGTGACTTCTGGGTTAGGCGAAGAAGAAACATGGAAGGACTTCCTCCTCAGGACCTGACCATGGCAGCAGCCTGGCCACAGTCACTGCGACACCTAAACGTCTACTGTTTACAACACAGCCACTCAGTCGGTGGTAGTGTGGACCAGGCCTAGTAGACTAAGACAGTGAGGCAGCGCTCTGCTGAAAGGTGGGGCCCCTCAACACCTGGGATCAGTCATGGTCGGTCTCCCTGTGCTGGAGCAGTACTGTTCTCCTTTGCCAGGGACCGGTTTGGGGGTGGCCTGTGACCCACCCAGTCCTGGTCCTACACTGCCAAAAAAAGTCACAGTGTCACCAAAGCCACAAGAGGGGAAGTGAAGAAAATTCCTTTTTTAGACAGAAATATTATTTGCCTCAGGTCATTAAGACTCTATGCCTCTCAATTTCAATATATTTGAACTATACTGCGTGATGGCTTCCAAGCGTGCCACTTTGACCCTGTTCCATGTTCCCCTGACTTGGGCCACATAAAACATCCTTGTGACTAACGAAGATTGATGCATTTCTTCTTACTGAAGTAGAATTCGCATAGTAGCAAAATTAACCATTTTAACAACACAGAATTCAGCACATTTACTGCATTTATAGTGTTCTGTACAACCATGGTCTTCATATAATTCCAAAAATTTTTCATCGCAACAAAAGATAACCTCATACCATTAGGTGGCCCCTCCCCTGGCCCCTAACAAGCACCAATTTGCTGTCTCTATGGATTCACCAATTCTTGATGGTTCATGTAAGTGAAACCATACAATAGTCAGCCTTCTGTATCTGGCTTCTTTCACCGAGCAGAAGGTTCCTGGGGTTAGCCCTGTGTTCTAGCATGTATCCATGTGTCATTCTTTTTTCTGGCTGGATAATATTCCGTTGCATGGACAGACCACATTTGTTGATCTACTCATCAGCTGATGGACATTCAGGATGTTTCCACCTTTTGAAAATTCTGAATTGTGCCATCGTAAATGCTTGCATATAGTACTTCTTTAAGAATGGCTTTTCTTAAGTTTATCTAAATCCCTTTGCTCTGTGCACACAGGGAGGTCTATTATTATTAACGATTTTAAATTTCCAGAACCTCACGCTTGGGGAGCTCAAGTCATAGCAGCTATTTAGCAACTTCTGTGCAGCTGGGTCTATGCTGGGCACTTGACATTTTCATCTCATTCCATCCTCAAGACTGCTAAAACATTTGTGTATCATTGGTCCACCATGGAGAAGAGAAAACCATAGCTCAGTGCAGGTCAACTACCACACATGTTCTACAGGTAGTAAGAGGTAGAACCAGGATGAGACCTGGTGGGAAAGTGTCTAGCATGTTATCTGGCAAGAGCAGCTAAACAACGAATATCAATGAATAAATGTGAATGAATAAATGAATGAATGAATATCCAATTAATTCACCAAGCACCTAGTGGCAGTTTGATAATGAAAAAACAAAAGAACTTGGGAGGAGGGTAAAAAGGAAGCACAGTCAATTATTTATTCTCATAACTAATTACACTTTTATGGTATGAAATGTTTGGTGGGTGGCTGCATTCGTTCCCTAGGACTGCTGGAATGAAGTTCCATTAATGGGATAGCTTGGCAGAAATGTATCAGCTCATAATTCTGAAGGCTCCATGGAAATCCAAGATGGCAGCATGAGTACCCCTGAAGGTGCTAAGGAAGGACCAGACCCAAGCTCATCTCTGAACTACTCCTCGTGGTCCCTGGGGCTATGGCAGTACAACCCCAGGATTCACAGGGCGTTTTCCCTGTGTGTGTATCTCGGTCTAAATTTCCTCTTTTATAAGGAAAACAGTCATACTTGATTAGGGCCCCACCCAATCCAGTATGACCTCATCCTACCTAACTACATCTGCAATGACCCTATTTCCAAATAAGGACACAGTCTGAGATACTGGGGATTAAGACATCATTAAGATTATGAATTTTGCTGAGGTGTAATTCAGTTACTAACAGTGACCTTCATCTTCACGTAGAAGTCAAGGGAAGACACCACCATGAAGGCAGAGAGTCATGAAGAGGCATTTCAGTCCTACGGGGTCAGGGATAACCCATCAAAGAGCAGCAGGACTGACTCGAGGCCACTGGAGAAGGACAGGCTGGCCTGGACCTACCACAGGTCACAACATTCTAAATGATGTGAAAGAACAAATATGAAACTAAGCTTTGGGAAACCTAGTCATGCTCAACCAGCAACTTACACTGCGACTCACGTGAACACCCACCTTCTCTGGTCCTCAGCATCCAATGATGATAAACGCAGTTTCCATCCCTGATCTCTAACAACCCAAAGACACCTAGTTGTTCACTCCAAAGTCTTTCAGGAGATACAAACCCCACCTTTGCAAGGGTGCAGAACTATTCACAGCTTCTAACAATCGCTTACTGCCCTAGCTCTGTAGGTAAGAACTTTTCAGCCAATGCTCCTGCTACCTTTAAAGTTAGAGATTAAATCTCAGGCATCCAGGCTTCTATAACAAAAAATCGAATTATCCCGACGTAGCTCACTCACACAACACATCAGACAGATGCAGCACAGAAAGTAGGCAGGCTAGTTAATAAGTGCTAGTTCATTAGTTGTGAGGTTGTCAGGAGAACCTAATCGCTGCAATAACAACAAAGCTGTCCCCGTCTTAGGAGTCAAGCTAAATGCTTTCCATTTTTATCACCCAATTCATAATCGTGCTGTCTGGCTTTAAGAATCAATAGCCTGGTGGTTTTGGAATCCACTAAATTCGTCTTAGTTTGGACGTTTTTCATTTCCCATGTCACTTGAAGAGAGCAGGATAAGGTAAATTGCTCCTCTCACGGCATTTGTTTTTCCAAATCTATAATTTCGTGCTGACATGCTCCACACACCAGTGACGGCAAAGGGTTTGGAAAGGAAGCCACTCTCAGAAGCCCCATCCCGAGATCAAGGAAGCGTTCAACGGAGATCACAGGGAACAACCAATTTAACAAGTTCCACTTGGGCAAGTGTCAACTGGCCTACGGATGCCAACGTCACCAACGGGTGAGCCCGTCATGCACTTCACAAAGAACTGTTATCTAACACTAAGTGCCGAATCCTGTGCTAATTTACATGAATGATCTCATCAGTCCTCCCAAGACAGCTGCCTGCAAAAACGCCACTGTTTTATACACACGCGCGCGCACACATATAATATATTTACGTATTTTGACACATATCACACTGCATTTGAAACTAAAAAAGGAAAGCAATGCCAGCCGGGTAGATAAGAAAGTAGCAAGAAAGTTAAAGAACAAGCACATATTTAAAGCCAATCAATATGAACATGCACAGACTCAAAATCACAGAGTTGAAGCCTAAATGAGAAGTTGGAGAGGGAGCAGTTCTCAAATTCAATGCAAGTCATCTAAATGTGGCAACTGAGGCTCAGACAAGGGAGTGTGACATGCCTGAAATTACCCAGAAAGCAAAGGGCAGAGGTAAGTCAGGAACCCAAGTCCTTGCTTTCTTGTCCTGCTGTTTCTGTTTTATCATCTTTAAATGAACACATACTTTTTTAAATGTTTAAAGGACCCAGGGGTACCTGGGTTGGTTAAACATCTGACTCTTGATTTTGACTCAGGTCATGATTTCAGGGTTGTGAGATCAAGCCGCACATCAGGCTCCATGCTGGGTGTGAAGCCTGCTTGGGATTCTGTCTCTTTGCCTCTGCTCCTCTGTGCATGTGTGCACCTCCTCTCTCTGTTTCTCTCTCCTTCTCAAAAAAAAAAAAAAAATGTCTAACGAACCTAAATATGGAAAGATTTATGATTTGTAAGTATTCAAGATAGGAGAGAGGGATACTCTTCAAGAATCTCCCAGTCTGAATCCAGAGAAACAGAAAGTCTCTATTGGGGCTCACAGAAGAGGGGAAGGGGGTGACCAGTAATGAGTATATGGTTTCTTTTGAGGCTAATGAAAGTGTTCTGGAATTAAAAATGTAGTGACAGTAACACAATCTTGTAAATATGCTAAAACCACTGACTAGTACGCTCACTTACGATAAAACTTACAGAATGTAAATTACACCTCAATTGAAAAAACACTCAGTGACATCAGAATGGTCATGGTTGAGCAACACAGACTAGCCTCTATCAAAAAAAAAAAAAAAAAAAAAAAGGTCTACGAATCACCCTTATTTATCACGAGCCATCTCCAGACATCAGCATGCCAGGTAGCACAGCACAGTACTCTGTCCTATGTAATCTACACAATAATCCTGTGGCACAAATGCTATCATCCCCAAATGACAGATAAAAATCTAAGTCTCCTAAAAGTCAAGAGATTTCCTCAAGATCATATAACGAGATCAAACATCTGTCTTCTCTATCTCCTATCACAGAGGTTAGCAAAATCTATTTTAATGAGTTGGTCTGGATCTGTCTCATCAGAGAATGAGTCCCTCTAAGCAGCCACTGTGATTTTTCAGAAAAAGAAAAAGTGTGAGAGAACAGTTTGAGATTTACAGGAAGGCGAACTGGAGTCAGGAAATGGAAAACACAGAAGGTTGAGAAATGAGTTTCAGGGCGCCTGGGTGGCTCAGTAGGTGAGGTGCCCACTCTTGATTTGGTCTCAGGTGATGATCTGAAAGTTCGTGGGTTTGAGCCCCGAGTTGGGCTCTGTGCTGACAGATTCTCTCTCCCCCCTCTCTGCTCCTGCCCCACTTGATTTCGATCTCTCTAAATAAATAAATAAACAAACAAATAAACAACAAAAAAAAGTCAGTATCCATGAAAGGAGGAAGAGGTGTCCACTTAAAGGTACTCTAGGCAGAATGGTTTTCATTGCCTGTTAATTCAATCACATACCCCCGGAAGCCGACTGCTGTATGAGAAAGTGCTTACAGTCTAGCTGAGGGTAAGGGGCATGGTCCCACAACAAGACGACGGGCACCTTCGTGACACTGCATGATTCTGACCATCTGTGTTGAGAAGAAATCCCCTGGTGGCTACTGATCACCAGGCTCTGCAGGAAGTCCCGGGCAAGAAAGGGCAGCGAGGGGGGATTAGAGCCCTCCTTCATCGGTGGATGAGGAGGAGGACCGGTGTACTCAAAGGGAGCTTCAAAGTTGCTAAAACCAATCAATACTGAACCTCTAGGACAATCTCTCACTTTCTTCTTTTTTCTCCTTTTGTGCGTGACAACTCATGACAGCCTCCAACCCCTCCGTCAGGGGCCACCTCTATGGGGACACTGACCCAGACTCCTCTGAGCACCGCCCCCAAGACTCTGTTTACTTGGAGCCCTTTTACTGTTTTAACAACTGCAACAATCCTAGCAGGAGTAGTATTTTCTATCATAGTCCAAACAATATATTTGTATCAAGCACTGCATTTTAAGTGTGTTGCATGCAGGGTCTCACTGAAATCCAACCCCACAGATTAGGAAATACTCTCCTCATTGTAAAGAGAAGGAAACTAAGCAATTTGCCCCACATCACAGTAAGTAACAGCAAGAATGTCAACCCAGCAATCCGACATCAGCAGGTTTTCCGCTATATTCCTGGGAGACAGAGGCTGGAACTCTGGCAGGCACCTAAAGAATTTCTGAATTTTCTTTTATATTTGGAGGAATAAAAATTAAAGGTAGGGCCACTTGGTGGCTCAGTTGGTTAAGTGTCCCACTCATGATTTAGGCTCAGGTCACGATCTCAGGGTTCGTCGGATTGAGCCCCACATCGGGCTCTGTGCTGATGGTGTGGAGCCTGCTTGGAATTCTCTCTCTCTCTCTCTCTCTCTCTCTCTCTCTCTCTCTCTCTGCTCCTACTCACTCTCTCTCTCTCTAAATAAATAAATAAAACTTAAAAAAATTAAAGGTAAAGATTTCTCATTTCCTAATTTGCTTCTTAAACTACCTCAGAGTTTAGGCGTTCTAACGCAAGATTGAATAATATGTTGAAAAGTTATAATGGTTATAATGAAGGTGGCATTTTGCTCTCAAAGAAGTCTATTGGGCTTTGTTGGGGCCCATCCAGCCAAAAAACCTGCGAAGGAGATTCCACTGTGACAGCAAAGCCTCCGGGGGGAGCGTATGTAATCGCAAAGTCCCTAGCCTTGTCTAGGAAGGCGCTACCCTGGATAACGGTTGGCCCTCCCCCCATTTGAGGATCAGGACAAAAAGAACATAGGTCCTGGGAGACTGGGGTGCAGTGCTGTGTGGCCTATGGGACCCTGCTTCCCCCTACTTGAGAATGTGTGCGCTTGACTGCTTGACCCAAATGGATCAGAGACTGGAGTTAGTTCTCCTATTATTCATACCTCTTGGTGATTGTGGTTTCAGTAAATGGGCAGATTTTCTGACTGAAACTTCCTCCCTGGTTAGAGGCACCTTACTCACAGACTATTGTTTGAACCTTTAAAGAAAAATAGCCTTGTCATAAGCTTTGGTTAATATTACACTATATACGCAAAATAAGACCCCCGCTGATGTATTTTGAGTGATGAATTATGTTTTTTGATCTTCTGTATTGTACCTCGTTCCTGTCTTTGATTTTCTGTTCTCTCTTCCGTGAAAATAATAATCTTTTCTGAAACATGTGATTCTTAAGAAGTTGCAGACAATAACAATGTAATCATTAAAAGAATGATGTAATCACCTACGGTATGTAAGACACCCAGTCTCACAGTAAAGTGAAACACACACCACATAGAATACACACATGTGCAGTACATACACACACGCTCTACATGTAAACAGCATTCTACTTAACTTTACTGTCCATTTTATGAAGTAGTAAACTGGGGAAGAAGGGTGTTAAACAGCTGGACAAAGCCACTTGAGGAGGAACTGGTCAAACCGTATGTCACACGCACACCTCGCACACTGTCTAATACGCCACGCCAGCGCCGCCTGGGTGGCTCAGTCGGCTGAGCATCCAACTCTCGGTTTCGGCTCAGGTCATGCATGATCTCACAGTTTCATGAGTTCGAGCCCCTCATGGGGCTCTGTGGTGTCAGTGGAGAGCGGGCTTGGGATTCTCTCCTTCTTTCTCTCTCGGCCCCTCCGCATTCAAGCAGGTCTCCGTCTCTCTCAAAATAAACAAATAAACTTAAAAAAACATGTCTAGTACACCACACCAGTTAATTCTAGAATGAGTGCTGTGTGTGAGGTCCACCCCCCCACAACCAACACAACAGAAGTAAGAGACCTGAAGAAAGCTAGGACTTCACTTATACAAACCTCAGAGAGAAGTTTCGAAAGAAAACCCCTTAAAACCCACGCACAGGATACAAGGCCAGGTTGGGGGCGGGGGGG